>BMAO01004424.1:0-37685 GCA_019973975.1 Trichonephila clavata
ACCACTTTGAAGGCTTAGTAAACCTACTTATTGCTGAGCGAATAAAGGCAAAAGCTCCTGAGGATATTAAAGATCATTTTTTTTGGAGAGTGGCTCGAATTGAAACAGCCTGAAGAACTCGCCAATAAATTCGACGAATTTGAAAGCTTAAAAGATAGCTTAAGAAATAACCACCACGGTAGGAAACAGAATGAGAGTCGTCCCAGTCATAACGACAAATCAAGGTTCCAAGATAATCGCAGAAAACTTAGCGACAACCATGCAAGGTTTAGAGACAACCGTGGAAAATATAATGACAACCATGGTAGATCTACTGAGAATCACACGAGATTCTACGATAAACGTCAAACAAAGACTGAAACCGGGAGGCAGAGGTTCCATGCCAGCCCAAAGCAAGACTTCTGGACAGAAGAATTTTCGTTGCTATGAGTGCGATTCTCCTGACCACCTAAGAAATGCATGTCCCGAATTAAGAAGAAGTCAAGGGAATGAGATCAACACGCACTCTGACACGCATCCTGTTCACATCGTCAATGAAGTACCAGAAGAAGCAATGGAATATCCAGATGTATATTTGCAGAAGTTTACAAGACAGGTCAAGATAGGAGACTTTGTCGTCACAGCCTTATTGGATACAGGCAGTGTACGCAACCTCATACGTTTTGACGTCTACAAGAGGATGAATCCAAAAACTAAACTTTGGAGAGAATCAACGGTCCTGACCGGGACTTGGTCAGGGACAAGTTTAAAACACTTGGATCCTTCAGACATGTTGCGGAGATAGACGGACACGTTTGCCGTCTAGACTTTCAAGTTGTCCCCAGCGCAGCTCTTAAGTTTGAGGCAATCATTGGGTCAGCATTCCTCGCCCATGCTCCCTGTCCTTTTCATGAAGAAAAGGTGAAACCAGAATCTCCAGATTGGATTTTCAACATTTCGAAGAAAGAAGAGCAAGACGAGTTAGACCTGCGACACATTCAGAATGCTGAAATTGCCTGTCGCGTTGAAGACATGGTGTCTTCGTATCAACCAAAGAAGACGGAATCTACGGATGTATCAATGAAGATCATCCTTGAAGACGAAATACCAGTTTATCAAAGAGCTAGAAGTCTCTCGTTTCCAGAACGACAAGAGGTCAATAAACAAATCGACGAATGGATCAGAGATGGAATCATTCGCCCTAGTTCGTCGGATTATGCTAGTTCGATAGTTTTAGTAAAGAAGAAAGACCACTCAACAAGACTCTGTGTGGACTATCGACAGTTGAACCGGAAGCTGGTAAAGGACAGATTTCCACTTCCTTTAATCGAGGATGTACTAGATAGACTTCAAGAGGCTCGAGTATTCACAACCCTTGATCTGAAGAATGGCTTTTTCCACGTAAATGTTGACGAAGACAGCAAAAAATATACATCTTTCATTGTACCTGGTGGGCAGTACGAATTTAATAAAGTCCCGTTTGGCCTAAGTACAAGCCCAGGAGTTTTCCAGAGATATGTAAATAGCATTTATGGACAACTAATAAGTGAAGGTACAGTAATAACTTATATGGATGACCTAATAATACCTTCTTTGGATGAAGCAGATGGTCTTAGAAAGCTAAAGAAAGTATTTGATTTGGCAGTGAAATATGGACTTGAATTCAAGTTTAAAAAGTGTCAGTTCCTGAAAAAAGAAGTTGAGTTTCTTGGGTACGTTGTGAAGGAAGGAACCATACGACCTTCAAATTCGAAGACTCAAGCAGTTAAGAATTACCCTACTCCTAAGACAGTTAAACAAGTACAAAGTTTTTTGGGTTTAACTAGTTACTTCCGGAAATTCATCCCAGGATATGCCGGTATCGCCAAACCATTGAGTGATCTACTTAGAAAAGATCATCCGTTTACGTTTGAAGCCGTACAGGAAGAAGCTTTTGAGAGACTTAAGGAGACGCTGTCTGAAAGCCCTGTCCTAAGGATATTCAGGCAAGGTACAAGAACTGAGTTGCACACTGATGCGAGTAAATACGGCTACGGTGCCGTACTACTTCAAGAAGCTGATGACGGAATATTGCATCCTGTCTATTATATGTCCCGAAAGACTAGCCCAGCCGAAGAAAAATACAGTAGTTATGAGCTGGAGGTCTTAGCCATTGTGCAAGCCTCAAGAAGTTTAGGGTCTACCTATTCGGCAATAAGTTCAAGATTGTGACAGACTGCTCCGCTTTTCAGATGACGATGAGCAAAAAAGACCTGGTTACACCTATCGCAAGATGGGCCTTCCTCTTAGAGGAATTCGAATACGAAATAGAACATAGAGCAGGACAAAAGATGCGACATGTTGATGCATTGAGCAGGTATCCTATAATGATAATTACCGATACTATCACAGCAAAATTAAGGATATCCCAAGAAAAGGACGACTACATCACCACTCTTAAGTCCTTATTGAACGAGGGCCAAGATCAAGGGTACTTCATGAAGAATAAGATCCTGTATAAGTACGAAAATGGCCGAGAATTAGTCGTAGTACCAGAAGGAATGCAGACAGAGCTGATCAAGATGGCTCACGAGAAAGGACATTTTGCAGTCGCCAAAACAACAGATATTGTGAAGCAAGAGTTTTACATTCCGAAATTGCAGTCTAAAGTGGAAAACACAATAGCGCATTGTATACCATGCATCCTTGCAAACAAGAAAACCGGCAAGAAAGAGGGGATGTTGCATCCAATTCCCAAAGAAGATACCCCTCTCCACACCTACCATGTAGACTTCATAGGACCAATGCCCTCGACAAACAAGAATTACCAGCATATTCTGACTGTCGTAGATGCGTTTTCGAAATTCGTGTGGCTCTATCCTACGAAGTCCGTATCCGCTGAAGACGCGTTGGAGAAACTTAGACTCCAACAGAAAACATTTGGAAACCCAGTCCGGATAATCACCGACAGAGGAGCAGCGTTCACATCGAACAGCTTCAAAGAGTACTGTGAAAAAGAAAATATCCTGCATCTGCAAATTGCAACAGGAGTACCACGTGGGAATGGTCAAGTCGAACGAGTTCATAGAACCCTAATTCCAGCACTGACCAAGCTTACCCTTGAAGACCCCACGAAGTGGTTCAAGCACGTGCCAGAAGCACAAAGAATTTTGAATGACACCATCTGTCGTAGCACTAAGCTTACACCATTCGAACTTCTGACAGGTGTAAAGATGAGAAGCAGCGAAGACATCGCCATAAGAGAAATCCTTATCGAAGAGATGTTCAAAGAATTCAACGATCAAAGAAACAAGCTTAGATCAGAAGCTGTTAAAAACATTCTCAAAATCCAAGACGAAAATAGGAAGCAGCACAACAAGAAGTGTAAGGAAGCTACCGAATACAAGATCGGTGACATCGTGGCCATCCAACGAACTCAGTTTGGAACTGGTCTAAAGCTTAGACCTAAATTTTCCGGACCATATGAAGGGACTCAGGTCAACGGCAAAGGAAGATACGAGGTATCCAAGATAGGGAATCATGCAGGCCCAAACCAAACGACAACAGCTGTCGACCTAATGAAACCTTTTGGATAGGCATTTTTTTTTTTGTTCCCTTAGTAATTTTCCTTTGGCATTTTTCTACGTGTGTTATTTTTATGGCTCATACTTCCACATACTTCTACTGTGCATTTATTTTTAAGTGTTTAATTTGTGAACTTTTTTTTTATAATTTGAAGTGTTTATCATTTGTGATTTATTGTATTTCTTTTCAAATTGCTTCATAGTGTATTTTTATGTCAGTGTTATTTTTGAATGTAATTTGATTGTAAGCATTACAGGATGCTTCCGTTCTAAATTGTTTTTATACTCGCGTTCGCTGAGGACAGCGACATGTCAGGACGGCCGAGTTGTGGGATTTGAAGAAGGAAAGGAAGTATCACTCTTTTTCTTCTTTCCCGCCGGCCGAAAGATTGACACTCAAACTTTTCTTTTTATTCAAGGATTTATTTATTTTTTCATATCCGTTCGAAGCGCCTGTAGTGCGAGCCGCTGATTGGCTGTCTTTTTTTTTTTTATGCAATTGCATGATTTCGAAATGAAATAGTTTAGTCAGTCTGTGTTCTGGCTCACGGCATGTAGCCGACGGCTGTGTTGTTTAGCTCTTTAAATGAATGTAAATTGTCCCCTAGATGTTAAAACCAAATAAAATGTTTTTGTTAAACATTTTTGAGAAGTTATTTCTCATGAACTCTCACATGTATGTAGTTTGTTTTAATCATATTCTTACTGATATGTTATTTTTTGTTCCAACTGTTTTAAATAATTTAAGAAATTGCTGAATTTCACTTATAATTGTTATTTTTTATAAAATTTAGATAATTTATTTAAAATTTTGCTGATTAAACTTTAATATACATTAGTATCGATCCCTAAAAAGTGCTTATATTGTTTTAGTATGCTATTTTTTTAAAGTATTCTGAACGTGTACGAATGTCTTGACAACGTGTTCAATAAACGTTCAACTTGTTCAGTCAAATGTTCATTGGGTATAATGACTTCCCCCTCTATTTGTTCTATCAAATAAATTTAACTCAAAACTTAATTTCCACATTAAGTTAAATTTTTTATAAAAAAACAATAAGTTTTCTTTAACCACCCCTTGTCCCCCAATCAGAGACAGATAACTCAAAACTATGCCATCAATAGATAACCTCTCAAAAATCATATTTTCTTCATAAATTTTTCAGCCTTTATTTTCCTTTTTAATAAATTTCTTCTAAAATTTAATTATCCATTTGAATTTGAATTTCTAACAAAATGTAAATTAACCATTCTAAGGGTATTTTTAAATACGTAATTTCATAATCAATAGCTCTAAGAATAAAGTAAGATACTTTTCCCCGTTCAAAAACTAGTCAAACGATTTTTTTCTCACTTCAAATCATTTATGGAATTCGAATATATTCAACAATCCATTTACCAGTAAAAAGGTGATAAAACTGAAAGAAAAGAAACAAATATCACAATAAACACACAATAATTCTTACCACATCATTTCGTTACAAAATCTTATTCTGTATCAAAAAAAAATTCCATAAAATGTTTTCGGAAATCTCGGGTTTTTACGTTATAAGAAAGCAATCGAGCGTATAACAGATTCTTTTTATTCGGATAG
Source organism: Trichonephila clavata (assembly GCA_019973975.1). NCBI lineage: Eukaryota > Metazoa > Arthropoda > Arachnida > Araneae > Nephilidae > Trichonephila > Trichonephila clavata. The sequence continues at coordinate 5,137 of BMAO01004424.1, forward strand.
AAGAAATTCGTAAAATAATGTTGAAAAATGTGTTTTTAAACGTTTTTAGATTGGTCAAAATTGTGCATCCATGGGGAAAGGCATATTTCGAACATGCTTTACGAGGCAAAACGTTTTCTTAACAAATAATATTAAAATATGTTATGATTTTGAATTGTAAGATGAGCTTACTTGATTTAGTTGTAGAGAAAAACCTTTAAAAAGTATACATTCAGACATTTATAAGTATTTACTTAAATCTTTTTCTTTTGGAATCGTTAATGTTTAAAGCATCGTAAGAATTTTTATTTTCAATAAATTTTAAACTTACTGTTTATATATTAAAGTAAAATGCACATAAAAAAGTTATAGATATCCGAAAATTCCAGCCAGTATAAAATGAAAAAAGTGGTATTATTATTAACATACGTCAATTTGAAATTCAGTTTGCCAATACTTTTTTTTATCTTTCAAAATTTTTTAAAGATGATTTTTTTAAATAAAATTACAAACAAAACACATTCAAACACACAGATGTACAGAATTTAATTATTTTAATCTAATTATATTTAGAAATAATTTCACCTTACATATTTAATAAAGGAGGAGATAACGAAAATTTACATTTCGAAGCTCATCTTTGTGAATTTGAGTTTCCAATTTAGCTGCAAAAAGAAATAAAAACTTTTGAAATAAAAATTACAATTATTTAGGGGAATTTAATTAATTCTTTTAATCAACATTTACCAGAAAGTAAAAAAAGTTTTCTTCACGCGAGGAAACCTTTAAATATAAATTAATACATAAAAGTTCTCTTTTTTTAATTTCTAGATATTAAAGAATAAGAGAAATAATGGTAAAAGTGAAATTTTCTTAAATATTCATGTATTTGCTCACATTCAGACATGAAAGAAAAAGTATTAATTAACTCTAAAGAGAATTATTTTATTGTGAACAATTAAACTATTTTATACTTAACTTTGAAAAACATTTAATCTTGAAAATCTATCCCGAAAAGCATCAAGGAAAAAATAATATCAAAATGGTTCGAGAAATTTAATCAAATAAAAACGATTTCCATGTAGATTGCATTTCAGAATTTTTTTTTCATGTTTTCTTCTAAATAACCAACACAAAATTTATCTTTAAATGAACTATCCTGGTTAAGAGACAATGATAGAATGTTAGGAATGAATGTTAGGTCACTCATAATACCGTTCACAAATTTTTATCATCATAATTGAAATCACCTTTTAGATAATTCTATTATTGTTTATGATATAAATTCTAGGTTACACGCAATTTACTAGGATAATTCAGGAAATATTTAATATTATATTTACGATCGAAAAACAATAAGCTTCAAAAGGTCCCAAATACCATTTTATAAATATTAATTTCTAATTTCAAGCGGTATTCGAAAAAGAAAATCATTATAACTTGTTTTTTTAACTAACAAAATTCGTTATTTTTTTAAAAATGTAATAAATAAAAAATAAAATTATAAAAATATTAAAGTAAAAAATAATTAGACGAATTAATGAATATAAATACAGAAAAATTATAAAATTTTTTGTAGATCAATTGTTTGCTCGAAGTAACCCAGTCAATGGCACCTAAATAATTTTTTTAGAATATCTATTGAATACTATGAACTTATTCGAATCAATATAGAAATATAAGGCTATTTAGACGATTAACTGATTTTTTAAAAATATAAGATTAAACTATGAAAAAATCTTATTTAAAATTGAATGAACCTTGTTAAGTAGCTAACTCATTTTCAAAATTCAATTCCCTTTGAAGTATTAAATGTAATAATACTTTACTCAGCTGTGCGATAACAATTCTTAAAGCCTCTAAGAGCGCCATTTCTCCCTTTTTTAACTGTACATTAAATACCACATTGCTAATCAATAACTTTTCCTGTTTCAAACGAGATAGCGGATTGGTAATTATCATTGTAGATTTTGTACATTCCGCGGCAGCTGGTATCACTTTTTAGTGTGGCACCATATAGGTGGAGGTCAACTGCTACAATGTAATTTTATAGACCCAGTTTTTTTCTCTCTCCAGAGGCAGGCACCTGAGCTCTGACGATGTGAAACCGTAATAGGAATTTAATTTTGCCGAGAGCTAAACAGGCACTATAGGGATCTTTAACATGCCACATAATCATACGATATGGAAGCAATAGATTTTTTGCATTATGAAAATCCACCGATTTGGGCCGGGTCGAACCCGCAACCTTATATTTACAAGGCCAGCTCCTAACCAACTACGCCACTCAGCCGGCTCAATGATAACATTTGGAAGACCATTTTTGACACATTATATCTTATAACACATTATATCATTATCACCGTATAACAAGACTGATAAACAAAAATGTCAATTTTACTTTAAATATGAGAATATATTTTGATTATATTCCTAATAACATATTTTAATAGGGCCTTACTTGATAACGAATCACATTCCTTAGAAATATTTTCTGTGGAATCAGGGGTTTCCAAGATAGCTGTGCTTGAATCAGGAACCTATGGAAAAATGAATTTATTACTAAAACAAATGTAAAAATTGCTAAAAAATAGTAAAACATTCACAGAAAATTTTCAGTAAACATCTACCTTTCCAATACCAAGGGTTTTAACATACATTTGAAGAAATATTATGCGAAATAACCAAAATTAGTTAAATATGTAACGATTATAAGAACAGGATATGTATGCAATTGCAATATTTTTTTAATAACTGAAATGACGTCAGAAAATCTAGAAAAGAGAAACTTGGTGAAATTGCTAATCATATTGATTATGGCTATTAATTATTCAATCCATTTTGGAGCTCGATAAAATTCGATTTTTCTAGAACATTTGAATCTAGTTATGGTATAATCCATGTTATATGGCTCGAAATTCTGAAAGTTCGAATTTACATACATATATCTTCGGATATTACTTTATTACCACTAAGTATTTCGGAAGATAAACAAGCTCTAAAAATTTAAGAGAATTCTATCTAGTCCATTCAAACGAGAAAATCTGAAACGAAAAGGAAATTATGAGAACTGATAAAGAAATTTACAAAAATATCAAATAAATTCACTCATTTCGCCAATGAATAAAAACAAAAAAGATTGGATTTCATTCATATAAATTTTGGAGAAGATTAGTGGAAATGGAATAGTTTCTTTTAAAGTTTTTTTTAATACGCTTAGAGACATTAACATAAAAGATATAACAATCGAATAAAAAAAGAAGTTAAAACACATTCTCAAACTACTTTTCAACTGAAAAAAAATATTCAAACAAAAAGTTTTTACTAGTTTCGAAAGAACTTTAGAAAATTATTTTTCAAAATTATCGCGGAAAACTTGTTCACATAGAACGAAAAATTAAAGCTTCACTAACTCTAAATATCTGGATGAATGTAAATTTTTTTTATAAAAACAGATTTTGAAAACCAAAAATTGGAAACATGATGAAATGAAGGATTTTTATTTTTTTGTCTACGTTAAAGAAATTTGTGAATGAAATAAAGATTTTATTTTAAGGTTTTAATTTAAGGAAGCGCCATTAGAAGAAAAAGAATTAAAAAAAAATAGAAACAATAAGCGACAGAAAATCCACAAGAAAACGAAAAATATATAATTCAGACTATTAATGCATTATGATTTATCTCTTTCAAAAATATTTTAATTATTAAAATTACACATTAATCTGTTACAGAAAAATTGATAAATGTGTTTTTAAGCTCAATTTTCTAAAACGAATAAATACAAAAGAAATCTCCAAAACTGTGTGTGTGCTTACTTCATAAGCCATTTATTTCATTATAAAAATAAATCAATTTCACAGAATTCAGGCGAAAATAAATCATAGATTTATTTTGCGAATTCTTAATTTTTTGCCGTATTTCTAATTTTTAACGAACCAAGGAATTTCAGAAAATCAGTTAAAGGAACCAGGACATACTCGAAAGTGTAAAATACCAAAATTAAGACCCTTTGTTTATGAGACATATCTCTCTTAAAATTTTCAATAGAGCTTAGATATTTTATGTTCTTAATAAAGACAATTTAATTATTTTGTAGAACTACAAAAATAACTTTTTAGTTCAAAAGTTTTTTTTCCTGCTTAATTTAAGTAATACGTAATTTTTGAGAACTCATAATACATACTTACGTTTAGGTACCACTTTTAAAAAAGTATCTTTTTTTTATGCAAAACATTTTTACACATATATAAAACAATACACAAAAGACAGTGTGTGTGTGTGTGTGTGAACCTATTTTTTTAAAGAAAATTTAGTATAGTTTCTTTAAAAAAATTATGAAACTTTGAAATTTGGAAAATTTCTAAATTTCTGCTTTTTTATACATAAAACTATTTTTAAAAAAATTAGGCAGTATTTTAATAGAAAAAAAATTAGGTTCACTATATGCCTATATGCATAGGCATCTTGTATAGAAGTGTAAAAAATTTGGAATCGTATAGTGCAATAGTTTTTTTTAAAAAAATGTACCTAAATGCAAAAAAATATGCTTTTGAAAAAAAAGTGAAAAAACTGAAAAAAAATAATGTTTTCACATATTATACACGTGATTAGTATTTACTTGCCTATTTTTATATTCATAATAATAATGCTTAATCATTTTCTACAGTTACAAAAAGTAATTTTAAATTCATACGTTTTTTTCCTTTTGTTTTAGTTAACGTGAGCATAATTTTCGAGATACATATTTTCCCTTCTTACAAAAATATTTCTTGAATGTACACAAAATTTTTTACGACATATATATAAAGCAACATATCAAACGTAATGAACCATTTTTTTGTTAATTAACTGCATAATTTCTTTGAAATAATCATAAAAACCTTAAAATTCTGAATATCTTAATTTTTGAGATTTTTTAATACATATTATGCCACGGAATAGCGGGTTATTCTTTTAAATGAAAAAAAAATTCAAAAGCTTATATAGACCAAACACATGGGAAACTACCCATCCAAAATATGTCAAAAGAGGAGCGGTCATTTGTTTACATTTTTATTTTTCATATTTTAGGGCTATTTTATCAACAAACATATAAGTATTGTACATTTTTAGGTTTAGAAAAATATGCGGTATTTTTTAGAACTAAAATTGAAAAATCCATTTTTTAAAGGTATATGATGTCCTGGTTCGCTTAATATGCCGCAGTCTTTCTCTCTCTCTCTCTCTCAAGGAGGCATTTACTTATAAAGAACAAAGCTTCTGAAAAGAACAATTTAAAATCACAATATAAAGAGTAGATAAATCTTACTATTTTGTGCCGGTAAATTAATCAAAGACATAAAGAAATATTCTTTTCACTTTCTTATACCAAAAATCCTTGAAAACTCCAAGTTTTATGTTTAATTTGCAGTTTTCATGTTTGAATTTTTTACAAATCTCAACGCGTTACCGTTTTTCGCCTGAAGCTTTGCTAAATTTGCAGTTTTGTTGTTTCTATCTTTATTTTTTTCTTTAAGGGTGAGTATTAGAAACAAATGTTAAAAAGTTGTAAAATAATTATAAGTATAATTAAAAATGCCAGTAATTATAGTAATGCAATTTTCAAATTGGAAAAAAATTTAAAATTATTACTAATAAGAATATATATTCTTTATTTCCAAAGGGGTTTAAGAGACAATGACATAAAAAATGAATAAAGGGGGGGGGGAGAAAGAAAGAACACTAAAATGGACAGGAAAAAAGTTTATGTCCTACTAATTCCAGAAACAAAGTGCAGGGCAGCGCATAAGATGAGTACAGTCTATATGTTCCCGAAAATTAAAGACATAGGTCAATAAGAACTTTTATAAAATGTAAATGCCTATCAAGGCAGTCATGACCAGTAGCAAGGCGGAATTCTGCTACGGCTTTCATTCTAAGCCAGTCAAAAATATTTTGAATACTATCCCACCAGGATTTCTGAGAGTTCTTTTATTCGAAAACTTTTTTTAAAGTTATTCTTAAATATTAATCTAATAACAGACTTTGCATTGTGAAAAGGTACTTCATTATTAGCGGTTTGAACAAACTGTGCGCCTATTTTAGCCAACGAGTCGGCTTTTGCATTTCCCTTTAACATGCAATGGATTGGGATCAACTAAAGGTAAATAGTTTTATTTTTGTTAGACATAAGAATGTGTTTTAGCTTTTTATTTCACATGGTTGATATTTATAACTCTTTTGTTAAATTTTATTAACACAATTTTTTCTTTTTTTTTCACTATTAGAACAATTTCTCTCTCTATATATATATCTTGTTCAAATTTTCAATCGTTAATAAAATACTTTCTATTCATCCATTCAAGTTCAAATACCTTTTTTTAAACTCGTAGTGTATGACACTTGGTGTTAATACGGGTTTTTTTTTTTAAAAAAACAACTCATTGATTAAATTGAAAAACGAATAAATAGTAACAAACAAAAATAGTAGAATATGCAGAAAGGAAAATCTTTCGTTGGGTCCCTGTAGCGCAATGGATAGTGCGTGGGATTTCTAATTCAAAGGCCGTGGGTTCGAATCCCACCTGGGCCGGCCTAATTTCAGGGAATGTGATTTCTTTTTTACTATACTATTTTGATAGAAAAATTAAATTTTCAATTAATGAATAAATAGTAACAAACCAAAAAAATAGTCCAACACCATTCATAGAAAGGAAAATGGAAAATTGCAAGGAAAATCGTTTCTATTTTGTCACTTAATATTGTGATTCTTTCATATGTATATACATATTTATATTAATTGTAACTATTTAATAAAAAAGAAACTAAAATAAAATTTTTCTTTGTTGAGACTTAAGTAGGAATTGATTAAATTTTTTTTTTATATATTACATGTTTTTGAAGAAGGACATAAAAGCCCATAAAAATTACAGAATTTTGAAAAATAGTAATAAACTTTTTTTCGATATATATTTGTATTTATTACTCAAAAATTAAGGCATAAATTAATATATCTAAAACAGGGATGAGAAACCACCTTTGAGATGAAGAATCTCATAATGAATATTTAGAGTTTTAAAAGACCACACCTAATCTATCTTTAGTCTAATTTGGTAATATTAATAAATCTTTCACAAAATGGTTTTAGAAATGTATATTATTTTCAAGAGACCTTATTAACGCATTCAAATTACGAAGTTATTTTTATCTAATACATAAAGTAGAAAGTTTTTGAACGTTTGTGTAACCCTCTTTCGTGTCTGCTTTTACCAGTAATGAACTTAGTTTTCAAAAATACACTATAACAAGGTAAAGAATATTTTAAAGCTTTTATTGGTATTTTATTGGTATTACTGTAAAATTTATATAAAATTAAATATTTTTCTGATCATTCTATCGTCTGATGTAGTATTTCACTTAAAATTATGTGAAATGAGACTCTCCTAAAAAATGGTATAGTCTTTGTAATTCAATTTTTTTTAATAATTTAAAATTTTTCAAGCATCTGGTTAGTGTTATTTTTAAAAGGTATGCATGCCTTAAAGTTCTTCTATTATCTCAAATTATTAATAATAATTTTATAACTATAACAAGTATAAGAAACCAAAATATCAGAATTTTTTCATATTTCAATCGTATTGGCTTACTTCTCTTAGCATTCGACAGCGTAAAATAAAGCCATTTACTTTGCCATATATAAAATTCATATGAAAATGATACATATTTATCTAAAAAAAACCCAACGTATATTTATAAAATTTCAAGACAAAGCTGTTCTTTCAAATAAATTATACATTAAAAGAAAATTAGGTATTTTTCTCCGTTTCTTTGGAGCAGGCGATAAAGTCGCCAAATATTATACAACCAACGCCAAACGGAATATTTCCGCTGGTAGACTTTTACCACCCCATTTTCAAAACAAGTTGCGATCTTTTCTTATCAGTAACGTCTTTTTCATAATACATCAAAAATAGATGAAAAATCAATGAGAACTGATATTTATAAACATTTTTTTATGCGCATATTGCGTGTTGTCGCCAATAAAGCTTGCTTGGCGAAATTTGCGGCAGTGAAACGGAAAGAGTACGGGAAATTATTTTCGATTTATGGTAAAAGATTTAACTCTTAGTGATTCGAACACAATCTTAAAAACAATAACTCGCAGAGCTCCGATTCTGCCATATTTTTTATAAACAGTTGAATATAACATATTACTTAAAGATAAGGTTTATATAAAACTATTTTAAACGTCTTCAAAATATTTTTCATATGCTTTTTGCATTTTTTTTAATACGAGATAAACGTTCCAAACCCTCGAATAGCAAATCATAATTTTTTAAAACCTTTTTTTTTTATATAACAAATGACTATATACGAATAAATATATATGATTCAATCAAATAAACTACAATAAATCTCTCCATAGCTCTAAAACGGATTTCTTTGAAAGATCGCGAAACATATTCTTTTCCATAAACAATGCCGAGTATTATATTTCATATCTAAGGGTAAAATAAAGCTATGAAGATAGTTCTTCCGACGAATAAAATAATAATAATAACAACAACAAAAAAAGAGTTAAACCGTAATCTACTACCCTATATCCAATTTCATCAAAAAGTGGAGTCAAATCTTATGGAAGTATTAGGATCAAAAGCCGAGTCTTTTGAAAAGAAAAAAAAATGAATGACAGTTTTTCTTGATAATATATTGAAGTCCGTTTCGGTTCTTATGGGGATCAAAGTTTCAATTCAATCAGTTCATACATTTCGTCGTCGGACGCTCAAGTTTCTTTTAAAATAAGCAGAATGTAGAGTCTCTGTTCTTGAAACGAGTTGGTGTATTTTTTCTTAGACGAATATATAATGTTTATTGAATCATATTCTATGTATTTTTATTCCTTTATAAGGAAAGAGCAAGATATTTCTTTTAAAGTAAAAGATAAATAATTCAATCGTTCAAAAAATAAACAAAAAATAAAAATATTGCACATTAAAAAAAAAGAAAATAAATAATAAGAGTTCGATTTTTTCCCCTTCAAAAATACACTGGTACTTCAAACTTCTCGTCTATAATTTACTAGTTGGTATATCTTCTGCGCACGGGTGAGTTGAAACAATACAGATTGAAGGATAAAGAAATTCTAATTGAATAAATTTTACATGAATTACAAATTAAACAAAAAAAAAAAAAAAACTTTTGCATATCTCAGCTGAACAAAAAACTAACATAAATATTTACTAAATTTAAAGTCTGCTCATCTAATAGCTGATAAAAAGGATTTTTTTTTATTTATAACGCCCCATAACTCTATTGTGGGTTGATTTTTAAAAACACTTTCCTAAGCTGATCTCTGCTCAGCAAAAGTAACACATTGTTACAAATTTTGTGAAATGAACGCTTAAAATAGTGTAAATAATTTATATCTGGATGTGTAATACATTAACATTACTTTCTGCTGTATTTATTTTATGTTAAAATTGTAATATTCGCAAGCAAAGCCGTTCCTTACATTACAATGGCGATTCAATGGAAACATAGCGAAATGTTGGCGATAGAGCCAAGTTGGCGTCATTTTTGGCGACCCTGTTGGCAACTTGGTGATTGATTGAACGGTGCAGAAGTTGATATGCTGTAGCGCCACCTGGTGGAGAGCTGCAACAAAGCGGACAGCGCTAAAACCTTCTAGACAAAAAAATACATATACGTGCGAATTTTCATTGTGATCCGTTGAAAGGTGTTGGAGTGAAGCGAGGTCATATATACAAACATCCATTTTATTTTTGATATTTTGATTGTTTCATTGATTGAATGTTTTATTAACGTTGCATTTTGAAATTTCTCTAAAGATTTTAGGTACGAGCTTCGTGGTTATGAACACAATCAAGTGACGAAAACGATACTTGAGCGATACTCCATGTTCACATGAGAATTTTCCGAGGGCTGACAGATTAGAAGCACATCAGCCTTTCTATGAATTTGTGACTACGACCAATTGGTTACAGTGACCACGTAATCTTTATTTATATATCCAGTTTTCGATTGTATCTAATGTAAAAATCAAACTTTCGATTAAAAAAAATTTGTGTAATTTCTTTTAAATGTATGTGTTTACATATAAACCTTTAAATGCTGTTCAATAGCTGGGTTCCTCAATTTAATGTATTTTTGATGTGTAACATTTTTCCTCTCGATTGCTGGAGATTTGTGGGAGTGATTTCGTGAAAAGGGACGGAAATGCGTAACAGGAAGTTGGGGAAGCGTGCGCTATTCAGTGAAGTTCTGTTTTTTCTCCTCCATTCGGGAGGGGCTTCGCCCCCACCCCCCACCCCCTGCAATCTAGGCCGTGGGATCTTTGTTTTTGTTTTCTCACTTTAGGATCCGAGAAGAAGCTAAGTCCTTTAGACAGAAACGTGATTAGACAATGACGAACGTGTTTCGATACCTGACTTCGATTGCTGCGTACAATTTAAACGACTGGGCCACAGAGCAGTAATCGTAAACAGAACAACTCACATGTTGTGGCTCGACAAATGGATCTTACTTATCGTCAAACAAGGGGACTGGGTATTGTTAGTCAAGATATTGGGGACAAATGCTTATTTCAAAATGGACAAACAGTGATTTCGGTGGTCGTATACATTTCTCCGAATCAAACGGTTCAAAAAATTAAAGATTTCCTGCATTTTTTACTTTTACCATATACCGAAGGTGGTTCTGCTCTTTTTTAAAAAAAAAACTATCACTCACTTCCCATGATTTTGAGTGGTGATTTTAAAGTTAACTTCAGTTTTCTAGAAGCCGAGCCACTCATAGCTTTTTTGAATGATGAACTCAAGCTCGAAATGAACACAAATCGAAATGTTTCGACAACTAACAGTGGTACTGTTATTGACGATTTTTAAATACTTTGAAAACACAAGTACATGTGTCATATTTTAGTTATCATAAATTATCATTACCACTCTTCCCCGAATTGAACAATAATAATTATTTTTAATAAAAAATTGCATTACTCTGTGTTAATTAAATGAAATTTTCATTAAAGATATAATTATTCCATTGAAAATTATTTCCAATCATTTTCCAAATTATAATCAATTCATTTTTTTCAGAATTTAAGTTGCTATTGCGTATTTACCACGATAACATGTCAGATGTTACACATCGTATGCGACTACTGTAAGGCTCGTTTCTTCTTTTTTTTTTATCTAACACCACTCCACATATTTATGAGTTCACCTAAATCTCCCCTGAAAATTGATTACAGAATATTTTGTTATATGCGCTGACTATTTATGTCGATTTTGAACAACTGTAAATCTAAAAACAATGTTAACCCAATTCAAACTTTTGCTTTTTATTAAGCCTTGTCTTTCATATCTGTTTAAAATGTATCTAAAATAAATACATAATATTTTATTTAAAAAAATAATATAAATAAAATGGGTCGTACCATCCGAGATTATTGAAAGAATTTTATATACTTCTTATAATGAAAATTTTAAAGACGCATAACAATTTTAAAAAAATATAGTATGTTGAACATGAACTACCCAGCGATGAAAAATGATAATTTCACCTGAGTAGAATAATTTTAACCTTTTTAAAAGGTTTTCTGCCTTTTATCGACAAATATAGTTTATAAAAATATGGAACCATCTCCTAGCCTAGAAGTCAGTTCAGTCAAGAAGACAGGTTTTATGGGCCTGTCTATCCTCATTGCCTTTTGGCTCTGTAATTAATACAGTAAAACCTGTTTTTATGCGGTTTTTTTATGCGATTTTATTGTTGTGCGATTTGCTTATTGCGATCTTTTTTATGAGTTATAGGAATTTTAACGTCATTTGCGACTCTGTAACGTTTTCTATTAATGTACCAGTGGTGATCGGAGAATGTTAGCCCCCCCCCCTGCAAAGAGTCAGACTTCTTTGCCTTTAATATTTTATAAATTGGGTAAATACGCACTTGGTTTTGGTCAGGCCTTGCGCCCCCCCCCACTCCACGACGCCGGGTATGGCGTTACGTCACACTCTAATGTACATATATACACTTCAAGACGCTCTGTTCATTTGTTATAAACGATCTCTCGCCAATGCAATTTCATTTATTTTCTCTCAACGAGCTAGCAACTCGCGCTTGATTGAAGACGAAACTTTCAATGACAGTGGCTTATCAATAATTTGATAGATTATAAGAACAGAAGAACCGGATTCTTTGGGTGTGGATAAAATATATTCAGGGGAACAGCTTTCCAACAAATTGGAAAAGCATTTTCTTAAATAGATACCAATTCCGAATGGAGTATGAAATTCCAAAACGAGCTTTAACTATTTATATCTGGTTATCGTGACATTTACAAGCAACTGACCAACAAATCTTCGTAGCAAAAAGTTATCTCTTACTTTATGGTGTCAAATAGTTAATCAATTGAAATTGTATCTACAAGTGACGAAAGTGATTTTGAACTTACTCATCACAGGAAGATGAGCGTTTTGATTACGATGAGTAGCAGGGAATTATGTATGTGTATTTTGAAAACATCTCCATGTATACCATGAGAAAGTAAATGTTATAAAAATGTTTCCATGTGTAATTTAACTATTTATTTTGTTATGGAAGTACTTTCTCGTACATTTCATAAATAATTGGCGACCTTTTTATACGGTCCCTTTCCACCGCATAAAAGAAATTTCTGTAGTATTTCCACAAAGTTGTTTGTTGTATGTAAGAATTTATGAAGTTTTCGAATATTTTTGTGTGAGTTTATTTTTATGCGGTCCCTATCTACCACACAAAAACAGGTTAAACTGTATTCACCCACTTTTTAGTTGGTATTTTAAACGAGAAATAACAAAATGGCTGAACTTCTTGTTTTAGTTTCAGAGAAAAAAAATCCTAATTCATAAATGAACCAATATTTCGACTGATAATTTTTAACATAAGAGTTCACAAAAAACTACTTTTTCAAAACCTACACACTTCTATTTTTACGTCTAGAATAAACTCTCCCACCTTACACTAAATTTTTATAAAAAAACCAAATTCTTAGCTAAACCTAATAAGGTTTTAATTACTTAACTACAACGTTTCCCATCTCAATAGCCGAATTTAACACAGCAACAACTCTCTAATTGTTCTCACTTCATTACGTGCATCTAACACGGTACATAATGGACAATATACATTTCAGAGACAGGATTACGCTGTAAGCTAATAATGTTAATACCGATAGAGTTCTCCATCTAAGCTCTTTACCAGTAACTAATTGCATATATTAGATTAGATGACGGATCATAATAGAAACTGATAGAATGCAAAATTATAATAAAAATCATGTGTGGAGATTATAACTTATGAAGTGTGTACCTTATAACGCATTTTTAATGTATACAGAAGTATTACCATCATATCAGTAACAAGTAATATAAAAAAAATTAAGTCAATTCCTACTTAGATCAACAAAAAAAAGTTATTTTTGTTACTTCTTATTAAATAGTTACAATTAATATAAATATGTATATACATATGACAGAATCACAACATTAAGTGGAAATTAATTTTTATTAATTATCATTAAACTATTGTATTGTCATCCAAAACAATCGTGTGTATAAAATTTCAGTTTAACTGAATGTTTTGAAACGTGAGGGAAAAAAATCTTTTAAAGTATTGATCCAAGTCGCTAAAAATAAAGCCAACGTGGCTCTGTATTTGTAATTCTTTAAATAATTAATTTCAGTCAATTAATTTTAATTATTTATAATTAAATTATCGTATTGTTGACCCAAAACAATAGTGTGTAGAAAATTTCAGCTCAAATGAGCTCTTTAAAATGGGAGGAAAAACACCTTTTCAAGTTTTGATACAAGTCACCAAAATGGTCGCTAAGTCGCCAAAAATGATGCCAACGTGGTTGCATTAGTAATTCTTTGAATAATTATTTTTAATCAATTAATTTTTATTATATAATAACTAAATTACTGTATTGTTATCCAAAATAATTGTGTATATAAAATTTCAGCTCAATTGAGCGCTTTAAAATGTATTTTATTAACGATTGAAAATTTGAAAAAGATAAAGATATATATATATATATATATAATATATAAAAAAATAGAGAGAGAGAGAGAGAGTGAACTAATAGTATGAATTGAAAAATTAAGAAAGTTATTCTGTATGGAACAAATAATTTTTTTATAGACTGATTGGTTTATTAGTTTTAAATTTACATAGCACTCAAAATCAAAACAAGCGCTATTGGTGATGGACTTCGTCATTTTGAACCATGGTTAAGTAATGAGGATGGCCCTTCTCCAAACTAAATTGTTAATACAGAAAGCAGGATAAAAATCTAATGAGTCATCAATTTTTTAAGTAAGCATAAGTCAGGATAAATATGTTTTCAAAAGCTGTTGTAGAGATTTATATAAAAATCTTGTAATTCATTATAAAAAGCAACTGATTGAAAATATTAAAAACAAGTAACATAAAAAAATTTTTTAGCTCAATTCCTACTTAGGTCAACAAAGAAAATTTTTATTTTAGTTACTTTTTATTAAATAATTACAATTAATATTGTGACGGATCTATACGGTCTTAAACTAACAGTCTCTATTTTTCTTAAAAGTTTTATTTATTTCAACCAATCTCCACCGGGAGCCAAAGCGTGATTTATGCAAATGAGAAATATTATATAAGTTCGCGTTTCGCGAGTTAAAAAAGGTAGTAAAGTGAAGAGTTAGATTCTTGAAGTAAAATGAATTGAAGCATCGGTAAATCAACACGCAGTTGTTGACAGTATTAGTTAGTAGTGACGCGACGTGCTACACCGGAGAGCTGAAGATTGAAATTGGAAAGTCGAGTGTGGATCCTCAGCCATTATCCGATCCAGCCAGGAATACATCCTTCACCACGACGGACCTGCTGAATTGTACAAGAATAAGGTTAGTGACTTAGAAATTGTGAATACGTGTACGTGTATTAGCTGTAATTGTACGTGTTGATCTTTCGTGGATACAGTCCCGATTCCGTAGTTCCGCTAGTAGTAACTCCTTCTCATATTCCACTGTGTTTTATTGTTCTTAAATTTGAATCGTGTGTTTGTAACCTTCCTTGATTAATAGGTATCAATAAATATAGTGATTTGTAACTATGTCTCTTGAATTGTCTAATCCGCCAACACGTCCAGAAACAGTTAACGGTAGACGGGGAGATGATAATCTTAGGGGAGGTTATATTTCACGACAATATAAATATGTATATACATATGACAGAATCACAATATTAAGTGGCAAAACACCTTTTAAATTAACATTAAAAACTTTTAAACCACATTCAATTTGTAATTACCTTTTTTAATAAAATTTGAGAAAAGAAATAATAATTTATTTTAAAACCAGTGTAAAAGGAATGCTGACGTCTAACTAGCATATGATTATTCAGATTAAGTTAAATCTTCATCACAAATTTAACAAAGGTTGTTTTATCCAATGGTGCTGTCATCTAGAGGAATCATATTGACCGAAATTTTTCTCTTTCCCTATAATTAATTAACTTTAATTAATGAATTAAAATTTGAAAAAATTGTATTTACATCAAGTATCATCCACTACAAGTTTAAAAAATGTATTTGAATTTGGAGTGGATGGATAAAAAGTATTTTATTAACGACTGAAAATGTGAACGATATATGGATAAACATATATAGGGAGAGTGTGAATAATAATAGGAATTGAAAAAGAATGATTTTTCAATACTCCGATCGAATGTTTCTTCTTATTTAAGTAAATGTAGTAAAACACGAGAAAGAAATTATTGATACATAAAAAGAAAAATAATCTACGCTTTTTATCATTAAAATGTAAATTTTCTAATTACATTAATTATAAAATGTCTAATTTTATATTTTATTCAAATTTATTTTTATTAATAATTTTGTATATTATAAAAAAATGGATGGTTTCCCTTTGGTAAAAAAATACTTAAAAGAAAGAATTTGGGAAATACATAAAAACACGGGAGGGACCCCATAATGTGCAAATAAAAACTGTGTGTGGCAACTTAAGCCACAAATTCTTTGTAACCCCTACGAAATGGCATTTTAAGCACATCTTCCACTATCCAATGAAGAAATTCAAACAGCTAAAATCCAACTTCACGTGTGAGCTTTAGCAATTAGGACAGCCCTAGATATTTTCCTTACATGGACAGATATCGTTAATTTCGACGGCATCATTGTTCTCCCCAATTGTAGATCTGCTCTAGAGGCCATCAAGAAAGGAAAAATGGGACTCACCCAAGAAATCAATTCTCTTTTATTTTCCATTAATGCATTGGGCAAATCATGCACCCTCCAGTGGATCCCGGCCCATGTTGACATCGAAGGGAACGAGATGGCCGATTTCCTTGCCAATGAAGCCAGAACACTTGAACCTGTAACTTCTTCGACTACGGTCTTTGATAAAACAAAAGCTCTGCTCAAACCCACGAAAAAAATTTTCGCTGCCAGAATTAAATTATAGCCGAGAAATTACACCAACAATAACCAGACTGAGGACAAAGCATTTTAAGGGCACGAAGATTCTGCCTGATGGACCCAGATCATATGTGGAACGCAGGCACTGCCCAGGTAAGCAACTGGATCCCCAACACCTTTTTAGCTGTCCTTCTATTGTTGGTGCCCTTTTTAAAATATACAATGACTACAGCATGGACATCCCATACTCGGATCGTGCCATGGATGTTGCTACGGCAGTGATTCACGCCTTTGGCAATATTTGAATATATCTTTATTTTGTTATATACACCTTTGCACTTTGTCATACACGACAACAACTAAAAACAGCTAAAAAAGAAGTAATTAATTATTTCGTTTGGCACTGTGGCAACGATTATTTTTGCATTCATTTATTTTTTATTCAATCGATTACTGTATGTGACTTTATCGTCTGATATTATATTTGTTGTTCTTGTAGTTATTTATATATATAGTTATTCTATATATTACGTAGTTTGGATTGTTAAAAAAGAGATAGAAGAAAAATTTTCAATATCTATTTGGAATCGAACAACATGGACTTTCGAATAAGGAAATATATTATACTGTGTATGGGAAAAAGAGTAAAAAACATACTTGTATAAAACCTTAAATAATTCAAGCTGGTCTTCAACATTCTCTTTTATGTTTATTTAAAATATTCTACACTTATTACTGAATTTCTTCCTCCCCCTTCATTATAAAAGTTGAAATTGCACTGATATCGACATTTGTGAGATTATAATGAATTTATAATGAAATTTTGTATGAATAATCACTATGGGATGTAACATATATCAAACAAACTTAGTTTAAATTGACATTAAAATGGTTTAAATAATTTATTTCAGAAAAAATTGTTTAGTTTAAGCAACTTTGCAAGCTTAAATGATAATACTTTGAAGCATAAAAGTCCATTTTAGTAATGTACTTTTTCTATATGCCATAAATATTAATGTGAACAGCTAATAGAGTAATAAAAAAAGCCATAATTATATCCATTTAATAAAAGAGAGAGGCAATCAAATTTTAATATAGGAGCCCCTTTTAATAATATGGCATGGTAAAATATTTATTAATAATAAATAACGGAGCAGAACTTCAAATATTAATAACTTAATTTCATACACATTTTAATACATCATAATAAATTTCCAAAAATTTATGACCAATATTTGAGAAAATTACTTAAGCTACTTTTTATTTATGTAATATGTGAATTTTAAAAATAATTTCATAGTTTTTCTTTTATGTTATGAAATGAATAATAATAAATAGTCACTACTTTCCGTTTATTACACAGGTACTTGAGGTAAAAGTTTAGTTTTTAAATCTAAAAGTGCTTTAGACATAATGAATGCTATAAGCCATGGAATATGATATATAAACAATCACAAATAATCAAACAGAATCGTACAAAAAGTAACGCAAAAAAGGTAATAGAATTCAATTACAAAGTCTCATAATAGTAAGCCCTCATATATAATTTCTTATAATTCAGAGTTATTTATATAAACATTTTATTGTAAAACCATACTAAATAGACCAGTCTCAATATAAAATTTAATTTAAGAAGCTTGATATACCGGTATTTAAATTTATTTAACTAGTTTTAATAAGCTGATTATACGAAATAAGCGAGAATTTTTAAATAAAATTTACTAATGTAAATAAACAAGTTATATAAAAAAAATTCCCACAAACAGTAAAATAATTAAATTCAAATACGTTTTGTAAAATGAGCCTAAATGCAATATGTAAACAAAAATTACGTAAGAAGGAATAAAGTTTTTTTTATAGTTATCAGAAAAATCAAATTTTAATTTACTTAAATTTGAAGGGCATTTTAATATGGAAGGGGGAGTTTAATTAGAGAATTTATGGTAGTTTAAGTTCAAGTTTTAAAGTTGCAGATCAATGATTTCCTCATTCTCTGACTTGACAACAATATCGTTACATTGATGATCGTCTTTCAAATGTACGAAAGGTTCACAGAATGAAAAGGTAGGTTGTTTTGGAATAAACTGTAATTTTTTCTGGAAATCTCTAGAAATTATGATGGATTTTCTTTAAATAAAATCAAACAACACAAACGTATAGATTTACAGCAGCATGATATTTTACACAGAAATTCAAATTTATGACCATAATTTCAGATAAGGGAAATGAAATGCGCAGTCGCTGTCAGATGTTTGATTCCAATGCAACTTCCCAACGTCGTTTTTTTATGAGCAACGAAGCCATTACAGAAGCTTCTGGAATAATTTCTTTAGATAATCTCTTCTTAGACCCTTCTGAGTTTTTTTTTTTGAGTATATCTATTTTAATCGCCAAATTTGTCGACCAACTTTGTCACCAATGTCATGTTTATCCACTTAACATTATTTGAGGAATATTCTGTCTTGACCTACACAGGATATTTTCGGCTACAACGCCTTTTTGGCGAAGAAACGAAAAATTTGGAAATTTCCGTAACATTGTTTTTACAATAAAGTACTAATTTTACTTTCTAATATTGCGAAGCTGCACAAAAATCGAACTCTTTTTTTATATAAATATAAATCATTCTAAAGCAACAATTTTTAGAATTTTCCCTATGAATTACATACTTTGAACTTGCACACAAAACATCAGTATTACAGATTTCAATAAGCACTCTTATTTCTAAAATCTGTAAAACAGCTATACTTTTATAAAAATAAAAGAATATTTTTGCATGGTGTATGAAACCTTTAAACCTAGATATATAAACCAAGTTTTTTCTCAGCAGAAAAAAGTTATACCACTTAAATCAGAATAAGAATTCAAAAGTTTCTTCTTGAATGGGGTTATATACCTTTTTTTCGAAAGAATAAAAATGCCTGAATGAAAATCAGAAACGCTATAACTGGTCTTCAAAAAAGACATCAAGTGCATTCGAAAATAAAAAAAGCCTCCCAAAATATATCTAGTATACGTATTTCCATCTTCAAAAGCTTTTCGATCTAGCGACTCAAGAAGAGATCTATAAAAGTAATGCTCCTCATATTTTAAATGGCCAGATTTTTTTTCACAACGAACTCTAACCTTTGTACGATTTGAAAAGGGCAAGTTATTCAAATGCAAAGGTAATTTGGGAACCTCAGGAATAGATGTAAAAAAATAATAAAGAAAAAAAATGAGGGTGGGGAGGGGAATGAAAAAAAGTCAGAAAATATCACCTGAAGGCTTTTGAGGAAAAGAAGCTACTAGACAGAAAATGAAATCCATTGTGACGGTTAGTTTTTGAAATAAGGTACTGTGGTACCAAGTACTTCGCGATACGAGAAGGGGAAAAAAGCATCAAGTCGCTCTTTTTGAGGTGATTGAATTGCACAAAAAGAAGAGGAATACTAAGAGAAAGATTTGAAGTTGGAAAATTTACATGCGTAATTTACCAGCTCCTGTTTTATGTTTATTTAGGGTTTTACTTTTTTCTACATAAATGATAACTGGGATGAGTTCCAGTCTTGAAGAATTCATTACTTGTTTTGTCCTTTTTCTTTTAAGAAAGTAGAACAAGTTTTTAAAAGCGGTTTTAGCTTTTTCTTATTTTGTATATTTTGGAAAAATGTTTTCTTTTAACTTTTTCTAGAGAAGTAATATTTTTTTTTATTTGCTTGTTTATTTGTAATTTGAGATAAAATAGTGAGTATTCTTTTTCTTCAGACGAAATGCTTTTTTCTTTATTATTGTAAAATCTGCAACGTATAGCTTCATAATTCCAGAAAAACATTCGGCTTCACATATCTTTAATTTCTATTCCTTTTATCAACTGTATCTAAAAAAAATAATTTAAAACATCTAAATTACGCTGCTTTTTGTCTTTTGTTTTTTTAAAAAAAAACTTTGCTTTTTATTTGAAAAATTTGATTAACATTTTGCTATAATTGTTAGTGACACGTAGATGGACACATCTGGGTTCCCTAGGTATGGTAACGCTGACTGCTGAGCCGTAGGGCCTAGGTTCGATACCTGAAAAAGACATGGATGTTTGTAAATGTATAAGGGTTGTCCAAATGAAAAGTGGACACGTGTAATTGCGTAAAAAGGATTGCAGCTAGTATAGCACTACCGAACATGAATATAAAGGAAGACAGAAGGCGGAGGAGGAAGGGGAGGAGGAGAGGAGGGAGGCATCGCACCGCATACGACGTGCAATGAAGAAACATGTTCTTGGTGTAGAGGAAATAGATCAAAATTAAAGTCGTGCTATTCATCAGTGGCGGAACGTACACCCTCGTAACCCCCGCTTTGCGAGGGAGCCCAGGAACTCCAAAGATTGACTGACGCTAAGTACATATTTGGGCTTGGGGCCCTAAACCTCAGTTTGCAAGGAGGGGGGCTTAATATACTCCGTTACGCCATTGCTATTCGTGGATGCGTCCATATCGGAGGAATGCGCGGTTGTATGATTTCCGGTTGTGGGAAGTAAGCTGAATGCAGGCTATTATCACTGAATGTGGCCAGTCTATGGCGAGCACTGCTTAGTTCGAACAATTGATGCAAAAAGTTTCGTGAAGGGTGGCTAACGATACCAGATCGCCATGACAATTCCGGCCGAAATGTCTCTCTTGAAGCCCAGGCAACTTTAAAAAAATTTCGTTGAAAATTGTTGGACCCCCCCCCCCTTGCATAGTCCGGATTCGTCTCCCTGAAACCTTCCACACTTTAATCCACTTAAGAGAGCATTACATTTCCATTCGGACGATGAGGTGAAGGAAGCATGTAGGACTTCCTGGAGATCATCCACAATCTTTCTACAGCGTAGACATAGACCTACTATCGAAACAATGGGACCTGTGTTACAACGCCCAAGACGATTCATTTTAAATTCCAATAAAGGTATTTTTTTTATTCAACCTGTCCACTTTTCATTTGGGCAACCCTCATATAATGCCTGTGTGGCACAGGCCACTCTAAATATGTGTCGAATCGTAAGTCATCACGTGAGATTAAAAGAAGGAGAGGCCCCCTTTGACAACCTTTAAGTTTTCCCCCCTGAAAATTGGGGTGGAACGTAGCCCAAACGTACTAAACCAGTATGGTACTCAAAGCTTGCGGTTAATGACAGACATAATCTATCCCTTTGCTACAATGAGTTTCATGAAACTTTATCTGATACCTTCAGTAGGGTGGCATTAGAAACTCCAACACACATGTAAATGATTCCAGTTTACAAAACCGTAATGGTCTAAAAGATCGGAACAAATGAAATATTTTGTCCTTGTATTGAACGAATCCATAGTATGATCACTTAAATGTTATTTTGCATATTTCTATAACATTAACCCACTTTAAACATGTTTAATACGCTAACGGTCATTCTCGAGTTTTTACAGCAAAAGAAACATTACTCAACTTAAACGTATCACAGGAAATGCTACATGTATTTTCTCTATTTTACGGTCCATTACATTCTTCCACCTCATTAAGCAAGTGATACAATTTTTTCGAGTAATGCCATAGAAAATGCGGGTGCTTTTCCGTTAGCTAGGTACCAATTTGAGCCAACATTATGTTTTGCGTTTTGGCGACGACTCAATAAGCCAACAATGTAAACAAATTTCGAAAACAAAACAATTCATTTTCAGAAAGCAAAGAGAGAGAGAAAGAAAGAACTCATTAAATTTTACTCATTAAATAAATTTTTTAATTAGTTTAAGAAATTAAGAGTTAAATAAGTACGGTCTGCGTGTTACTATTTTCATTAATTCATACAGGTTGCCAACAAGATTTTAATATCATTTTTTTAAAAAAATCCCTTAACCCGTTCGAGGGCCATTTATTTCCCTTTTGAATTTTTCGCAGTTTCTTATGTTTTAGTACCAATTAAACAAGAGCATTTAAGGAAATATTTTTTATTTTGCCCAATTTTATGTTTACATGTAAATTTTAAGGGTGAGAAGAATTCATCGCAAGAAACCATTCACCGTCGTAAAGGGCGATTATTTGGCATGAAAAGATGAGAAGTATGTTGTAATGCACATGGGGACACCACATTCTGCACATATGTAGTGGATCTTTTTTTTTCTTGTCCCTTTCTGCTACATTTTCTACATCTATAGTTGGAAACCATCATTGGCAAATGACTTCCCCCACTGGCTTAGCGCACATCATCCGGAACTGCACACTTCTTTGCTTGGAAGCTAGCAGGACGTCATTTCCTTATTCTTGAGGAATATCCGTCTATTAGCTGACGAGCTAATACTATACGGAAAGTTAGCTGGTCTAAACTTCTGTTTCTTTTATTCACTTGCCACAGTATGGAACTATTTATTATGGTAAAACCAATAAGAAAATTAAAGATACGATGCCACCATTTTAGAGATTTTCTTATTTGGTACCTTTCTTTTCTTTGATCGAAGCGATTAACCCTTCCCATGACATCGTTATGTACAGCGACAGCTTTAGGACTAGCTACTTCTTTAGTACCATCTTTTTTTGACCAATTTACAGATATCATAATAGCTAGGTTATATGCAGAAGCACAAAACTGAAGCGGGAATCAGTCTTCCTATTGTTAAAGAAGCAAGGCCAATATATTATTATAATATAACTTGCACTTCCCACAGTTATATTTTGTAAGATGCCGTAAATGGGAAGTAATCTTCCCAAAGCTCACGAAAGGGTTAAGGTCGCTTGTTCCTTTTCTTCACAAATAAATATTTGACTAGATAGGAATTCAAATGATAGGGCACAGTTCCGAGATGTTTCTTGTAGTGCCATTTTACGTTTCTCCTTGGCCTATCGATATTTTTTTGTGTGAAATACTTTCTGGTTAAACAACATGATACTTATGATCGACTTTGAAATGTTTAAAAACGTCAAATTCTAATTTGGATATGTTTCTGTGCTATCCTCATTTTTGCAGCTCCCCACCATGTGGTGATACAACTTACGCACCTTTCAATCAATCACTAATTTGCCAATATGGTCGCTAAATATGATGCCAACTTGGCTCTATCGCCAGCCTTTTAATACGTTAAATTGAATCGCCGTTATAATGTAAGAAACGGCGTTGCTTGCGAATGTTACAATTTTAACATAAAATAAATACAACAGAAAGTGATATAAACGTATTACACATCCAAGCTATAAATTATTTACACTATTTGAAGCGTTCATTATACAAAATTTGTCACAATGTGTTACTTTTGCTGAGCAGAGATCAGTTTAGGAAGGTGTTTTCAAAAATCGAGCCACAAAAGAGTTACGGGGAGATAAATAGAGAAAAAAAAATCCTTTTTATCAGTTATTAGATCAGCAGTGATAAAATTTAACTAATATAGATTTATTTGTTCAGCTGAGATATGCAAAAAGCTTTTTTTTGTTTAATTTACAATTCACGTAAAATTAACTCATTAAACACTTCTTTATCCTTCAATCTGTATCGTTTAATTTTTCATTTCACACGCGTGAAGAACGGGTATACCAGCTAGTTATTTTATAATTACAGAATATACGTCTAGTCAATAAATTTTACAATGTTTAACTACAATTATTCATTAAAATTAAACAAATATATATATTTACACAAATATACGCAGGTTGATTTCAAATAATTAATTAGTGTTGTCTCGTTACAATTTCAATTCTCTGCTAACTATTTTTATTTTTAACAATATCTTCTCTTCGACAGACTTGGAGATTACAATGAATATGTTATGAAGTTTAATCACAAATTTGCTTTCCGTCGTTCTTTATATACTGAATTTGGCTTAACGAATGTGATATAGTGTCGTAAATTTAAACAGGAAACTGTGAATTATTTGTAAAAATGTAATTATTAGTTTCGGAATAATGTTTATAAGTACATCGTGTTAGCAAGGTTCTATTAATTTAAAAAAGTACTTTATCACAGTGTTGAAATACTTAATTATAAAAGTTTCGAGTTACGTCCTTTCTTATTAAATGAAAGCAGTAATAATAATATATGATCTCAATCATATATTTCTTATTTAAAAAGTTAGATAAATTGTTGAAATGTATAGATTGCTCTTTCAAAGTTTTAGTTTCTTTTTCAAAAATATTTTTTTAAGTTGAGATCCAGGCAGTATGGAAATATATGATAAATTATTATAATGAAATATTTAGAAGAAGTTTTAGAATAAATTATAGAAAATACAGAAGAAATTAAAGGAAACTTTAAAAGAAATTAGAAAAAATTTTATTAAGTAGCAGCACATGACTAATTAATTGAAAATAATTTATAGATAAGAATTATACAGAAGAGAAAAAAAAATGCAAAGCCTTATTTACATTTTAAATTATATATGTTCTATGTGACTCCTTTTGGGTAACATTGACGACATCTGAGCAGCAGTAGTACATTTTCCACCATGCATGTATAATTTCGTAAATTGTAGGTCCTTTTTTTATTCTTCGTTGAGTGGAATGTTAAAGCGAATGTTTAATTTGACATGCCAAAGCTAGGTACTGAATCTACAAATAACATCTTTCAAAAAGATAAAGCATCTCCACATTGGGATGTGGATGTTCATATATTTTTAAACCCATTTCCAAGGTCAAACTGGAGATGTGTACTTCTCTTGGCCATCTAGATCTCCCGACTTGTCACCATAAGATTTCTTTCTATAGGGTTATGCAAAAGATCTTGTTTATGTTGTTCCTTTGTTGAAAATAGTACTAGAACTCAAAACGAGTTTTTCTATTGAGTTTGTGTTGGTGGCTCCAGATATGCATTAGAATATATGGTGGGAAATGGACTACCTTTTAGATGTTGCCCATGCTACCGACAGGAGATACAAAGAGCATTTATAAAGTACGTAAGAAAAATTTTTAACTTTATTTTCCAATCTGTGTAGTTCTTATTGGCAAATTATTTACCATGAAATAATTATAGCTATTTGTAATCGCTATATATATTTCGAATCACCCTGCATTTAATTTTTTCTCTTTCAGTATTTGTTTCACGATACAATTCTTTGATTTATAAATGATTCTGAAAGACAAAACCTTGTATATGAATCTGAAATACAACTAACTACAATCAGCATAAAAAAAATTAAAGATGCCACAGAGCATACGGATCGCATAACAAACAAACCAAAGAATAATAAAAAGGAACAGGCAAAATTTGCTTTGCAAAGAAAACGCTTGAAATAAAGAGAATATATAAGTATGCCATGCAATACACCAATAAAATTAATACTCACACGATTGAAGACACAAAGAGTATTTACGTATGACACCGCCGATCTAATTCAATTTTAACAAATGCCGCGTTCTTGCGCATCTGCCCAAACAATAATGATAATATTTGGCGAAATTTTTTGGATTGGCGATACTACTTACATACCCCTAAATCAGCGTTTCTCAAAATGTGGGGCACTCCCCTAGAGGGGTGTGATAACTCTATGAGAGGAAGCGAGCATACTGAAAAGTCGAAAACTAAAGATTGTTTAAAAAAATTTCACACACAAATTTACATATAATAAACAAACAAAATACATCCTGGCATAATAAAGTATAAAATACACATATGTACTGATATAATGCATTTATAAAGGTATCAGTACTGCACACAATGTATTTTATAATTAATTTAACAATACTAAGTTAAAAACTTTAATAATTACCAGTGACCCCATGGGCTTGTCATATATAAGATTGTTACAGAAATTAACACTTATATCTCTTGATAATGTGTAGGATTTATAATTTCTTTTTTCTTCCTGTAAAAAGTTACGCGATTCGCTCCCCAATGCCACCGGTTTCCACATAGGTGAGCGTATGGCGAGGATGAAAAAGAATAAATAAGTAAAACCTTCTCTGAAAAAAAGTAAATCTTTCGCAAACAAAAAATGTCAAGGTCCTTTTATTGCATTCCAAAGCCTACGGAATAATTTTATGGATAGCAATACACAGAGAAGATCGTTTCTCGGAAAGACGTATATATACGTCCGGGGCAATTAATGCTTTGGCTGAGTGAGACGTTTATATACGTCGGTGACACTTAAGAGGTTAAAGCCGTGTTGTAGCTTTCGCGTTAAAGTATAGTATTATTAAATTCAATACAGTATTATTGTATGGAAGGGATTCTCGATGAAAATATGATTAAATATTGGGTCGCAAGCATGGAAAGTTTGAGAAGCACTGCCCTAAATGTATCATTTCGCTTAACAAAGATACACAAACCTCAAGTAAATGTAAAAAAAAAAGATAGCTATTATTTGAATACTTAAACATCCATTAGGTTTATCAACCAATCCACTATGCACTTAACTCGGAGATCCTGCCCGCCACTAATAAACATTCTCAACCTATCTACTAACATGCATTTATACATATTACCATCACAACTAATGCAAACAGCCTCCGAGTACTAACTCACAAATTGCAGTTTTCGAAATTCATCAAGAAAACTCATTAAACTTAAAAATATTGATAATTGAGGCATCATAACCGCTCAGTCATTGTTCGCTTTAACCATCTGGCTGCGATTCAGTTCCGGTGTGCTTATGCATAATCAATGATGTCAACTGTGTAGTCAAATATTCACTCTAATCTATGCGTCCGCCCAAAAGCTTCTAACAGGGGTAATAATTTATGCTTAAAAGGGGTACATTGGTACATTATACCATCCCCTGTAATAGCCGGAACCGAAACCCTAAGTCTCGGGAGTATTTGGTATTTAAGGGCGGTTCCAAAAGGTATCGCTCATTGACTAATCATTTATGTATAGTAATGCTGCTATTCTAGTTTCGCAGCTAGTTGGAACCTATATATAACTCAGAGAGTCCCAGTATCTTCAGCGTAATGAATGCCTATCTGTCTACCGTAAATCTAATTTGCCTTTCAGGTATCTTTTCACCGGGTTTGTTTCTTAAGTATTGAGTTCTTGAGTGACGGTTATTTTGCCTAATTATTCAATTATGTATTTGGGCTTTAATCGATTCCTTGTTTGCCGTTAATGCTTCGATAGACGTGATGGTTTAAAAGGATAATAATAAAAGAAAGTGGAATTGATCAAGAAGCATCGAAGTGGTGTTTTAAAGCAATAGTTAAAATGTTTGACTTTTAAAGTAATTGAGGAGCAGTATAAGGAGAATTATAAAACTATTTTTCATTTTCGGATGATTTTACATTTGTGTATAAGTTATTCGTATTTTAAAGTTAGCTATTAATACATTAGCTACTATCAATTCACGATTTGACCAAGTGTTTATAATTAGGTTTAGGTAAAGATTCATTTAAGATTTAGGTAACGAACGATTAGGTAAAAAAATTTAATTCTTCGTTAACTTACCTTTGAGACGTGATAGTCTAAGTCAGTGTTTCTGAAACTTTCAATATTTGCGACCCAATACTCAACCATAATTTTTATCACCCCTCCCCTATACAAATAACAATGAATGTATTTAATAATACTATACTTTGACACTAAAGATGCAATACGGTTTTTTCTTGTGTCACCGGCGTATATATACGTCTCGCTCAGTCAAACCGTTAATTGCCCTGGACGTATATATATGTCTTTCCGAAGTACGATCTTTTCTGTGCACTGCTATCCATAAAATTATCCCAAAGGTTTTGGAACGAATGGACTAGAAAGTGATTGTGAAGGATTTATTTATTTCAGAGGATTTCCTTATTGGTTCTCCCCCCCCCAATACATCACAAATTCTCTCCTACGTGGAAAACGGTGGCATTGGGGAGAAAATCAAGTAACTTTTAATTGACAGTTAAGGGATTTATCATAAATCGTACAAATTATCAAGATAAGTGTTAATTCTTGAAGATAATTTTATATATGACAAGCCAATGGGGTCACTTGTAATTATTAAACTTGTTCTTAACTTAGTATTGTTAAAAATCAATTATAAAATACATTGTACAGTACTGATACATTTATAAGTGCATCATATTAGGGCAAATGTTAGTTTTATTTTTTATTATATCAGAATGTTTTTTGTTTGTTTACTTTCAGCTAATAAATAATTTTTTTAAAAATAAACTTTTGATTTCGATTTTTCTATATGCTCGCTCACCCCCCTTGTAGAGTTATCATGCCCCCTTAGGGGGCACGCGCCATAGTTTGAGAAACTCTAGTCGAAGTGCAATATTAAATAAAAAATATGAATTAGAAACAATCTGACGAAGAAAAGAATAATTAATGTTAAATGCAGAAATATCCAGTTAAATTACAATCATAGAAAATAATCTAATTTTTTGGACTGACTGCACATGTAGGAACAGTTTAAGGTATGAGCTAACTGAATCCGGCCCAGGGCCTCAGGAAGAAGGGAAGCTCGTTTCATTCTCGACTCGGCCACAATGAGATCCTAATAGGGATAATTTAAATCGTCAAATGTAATTCCCGGACATATTCTCCGAAAAACCGGGGATTTTGAGCTATATGCCCATTGTATCATGTCCATTGTCTGTGTTAGGACAAGGCCTACCATCATGCACCATCAACACTCATTTAGTCGAAAGTCGGTGGTTGATCGAGATTTGTGAGATTGTGGGTAAGGCACATCAAATAGCTACGAGTTGCCGTTCGTAGGAGTATTTAACAAAGTATGTTATACACTGTTTGCTTGAAAGAATCGCAGTTAGGGGCATACTTTTGAATAGGAGCCTATAGGCTGAAGAAGTAATAAGACGTCACAGGTCACATGAACTCAATGCTGTCTCACTTCCAGTATGAATCTATGTTGTGAAATCTTATAACATTGAAAGGGTTCCATGTTCTCTACTAACCAACTGCTATGTTCCCTTTTGCAACCTATCTTTTACACCTTCTCTATTGGTGATCCGTATTCAATATCATGGGTGTATACAAGATACTATTTGCATCTGCTGTATGGTAATTTTTTGGATTATATAAAGCTTTGCATACATCTAATTTTGTTAAAACTTGACTAGTACTTTAGAAGATAATCAATCAACTGTGAATTTTTTTTAAAAATTTTGATACCCGAAGAATATAGGTGAAAATTTGTCTTCCATAAAATATTTTCCTTTAATATATTTCCTTATTCTAAGGTCCACGTTATTCAATTCAAAACAGAGATTGCAGATTTTCTTTCATAATTTTAATAACACAAATTAAATAACATAACACATAGACAACTTCTAGAGCTATATAAAATCAAACAATACAATGCAGACAACCATCGATTGAGTAAAAATAAATCGCAACAAAAATTATCGTTGGCGCAATCGAAAACGAAATAATTAATCCCTTCTCTTTTAACTGTTTGAATTTCCCCATAGGGATAGGAAAGTTGAGCTTAAAATTCCCTTTCGTAGGTATTACCAAGAATCTGTAGCACGAGTTGCCATATCTAATTTTCAGTTAATTTTCTCAAACAATAACTAATATAATTTGTTTTTTCACAATTCCTACTTTATTTCACTCTATCCTATATTTATATATCCTATTCAAATTTTCAATCGTTAATAAAATACTTCCTATTAATCCAATCAAGTTCAAATAATTTTTTAAAAAAATTTGTAGTGGATGACACTTGATGTTAATACAGTTTTTTCAAATATTAGTTCAAAAATTACCGGTTAATTAATGAAATTATTTATTGGTTTTCGACGCCAACTTAGATTCGTCTCCATTAATGTAACTATGTAACTGTTAAAACAATGACAAAAGTTGGCGCCGAAAACCGGATTTTAAGCCAATCTAGCCAAACCGGGGTGCATTGTTACAACAATGCAAACAAATCATGCTCTTTTTTCAATTCATACTATTAGTTCACTCTCTCCCTATATATATGTATATTCTTGTTGAAATTTTCAATCGTTAATAAACTACTTTCTATTCATCAATTCAAAGTAGGAATTGACTTAAAAATTTTTTTACATTGCTTGTTATGTTTCAGAAAACTGTATCTGAAAATTAAATATAAACTCTTTAACAATACAAAGTCCACGTACATTCAATATAATTAAAAAATAAATTTGCGATAGAAATTTTATTTCAAATATTTTTTGAAGATATGTTTCTTTACCATTCTATATAAAAAAAAAATACACAAAACTTTCTATCACGGGAACATTCCTAGATTCAAAAAATTGATTTGAGTGTGTTCAGTATTTTGGATAGAAAGTTAGAGAAAAAAATTGATGGAAAAATATCAGGGATAGAGAAAAGAAGAGCATATTCAATTCATTCTAGTTTCCGATTTGTATTGGTTATTCTAGAATTCTAAAAAAACAGTTCCACGACTAGTTTTTATGTGAACTGTCTGCAAAAGGCCCAGTAAAATTATTTCAGTTGTTTATGTAATCAATTTTAGTAAATCGTCCAAAAGGATTTAGTGATTCGTTTTAAAGATCACAATGAACAATTCTATTAGTCATCATAACAGATTATGAAGCTAGAAATTTTTTTAAAAATTCTTCTATTCAAACCACTCCACCTACTAGTTCTTAGCGTTAATTCATAAAGATATTGATTCGAATCAGAGAATCAAAGACATGTCTAGGACATCTGTTTTCAGAATCGATTTCAAGACAATGCCTCTTGAAGTTCATAGCGGCCGAAAGTCAATTCCGTTCAGCAAGATTTACTCTACAATCTGAATATGCTTTCATCCGCCAAATACTTTGGCTTCGAAATAGAATGTCAATCTCGAATGACGTGTAGCACTCGATTAAATTTACATTAGAAGTCATTTAAGAATTGTACGTATTTGGGACAAATCACTGTCTAATGAAATGTCTGAATCTTAATATCCATTGATGTTTAAGGAATGCTTCAAAAAGACATTTGGAATAGTATCACGCTCAAGCATAAGCGTTAGATTGCTAGGTAAAGAAATAGTCAATAAAATTTTTCTTGTAATTCAGAATTCAGTATATTATCATAAAATTAAGGTATCCGACTACCCCAAATTGTAAATTTTGCCAAAATCGACAAGTTTTTTATGATTTTATTTTATAGGCCATCTTATAAGCTCTATAAAATACCTAGTTTATTATTTTCCTTTCACTAGAACAAAAACTACAAGTGTTTTAGTAAAAGCAATGCCATTACTTTAAGCAAGAGGCATGCTTTAAAATACGTTGTACTCGAGAGGTGTGTTTTTTTTAAACACTAAAACGAGGTCAGCGATTGCTCAAAAAGATTTGAAAATAATTAACTGAAATTTTTG
The DNA here is from genome assembly GCA_019973975.1 of Trichonephila clavata. Taxonomy (NCBI): domain Eukaryota; kingdom Metazoa; phylum Arthropoda; class Arachnida; order Araneae; family Nephilidae; genus Trichonephila; species Trichonephila clavata. Next base: position 36,790 of record BMAO01004424.1, read on the forward strand.
TGTATGTTCTGTGTAATAGTAGAAGTGTTTTAACCTTCTGAAGTGTTATCCATCACTGTTTTATTACAAAATTTACAGTCTTGATGTTAATATAATCACTGTTACTTTAAGCAATTTCATACAATAACTAAGATAAATTGCTCTAGTTATTGTAAAATTAAAAATATCTGTTTGTCTGAAGGTCATTTTAAAAATGAAGACATAGCAACAACACATCAGAATTAAAAACAATTGAAAATCTGTTATAAACTTTTGGTACAGAATGGACCACGTTTATGTAATTTTTTGTAAACTTTACCCAATTTTTCCATTTTAGTAATAATAATTTCTTTTTTATTTCATAATTTTAGCATATTTTTCTTAAAATTTACAAACAAATCAAATTAACAAAAAAATCCCATATCTCCATTTTATATAAAAAAAAGTTGTCGCAAGTATTTGGATAACTTAAGAACATTTTATGACATCTTACAATTCAAAATTATTTTCTTATTACATATTCTCTATATATATATAGGACAGAAGCGACTCACTCATTCTCTCATCGTGATATTTGAAGAACTATAAGACCTACAGACTTGAAATTTGGCAGGCAGATTCCTTTCATGGAGTAGAGATCCGGCAAGAAAGGGTTTTGCGAAAATCGACCTTCAAGGAGGGGGGGGGGGGTTACAAAAGGTTAAGAGGTGTTATAGATAAATATTGCCGTTTTTAAGCTATTCGACTTACAGACTTTAAATATTGGTTTTGGAAAAAAAAAAAAAACCAAGGGAATTGCAATTGAGTTTTGGCGCGGCTTCGGAGACATCCGATGTGATGGAAATTTTTCTGAGCAAGCGGACGAAAGACTTGTCTGCTATTGGTCGACAAGAATCAGTGAGCTAATACTCTATTGG
>BMAO01004425.1:0-21236 GCA_019973975.1 Trichonephila clavata
ACTAGTTTTTTCATTGACATAAAATTATTTGGTAAAAAATCACCATATGTATAATATAATATTTTCAATTTTTACTATGGGATTAATAGTATCTGCAAGATTTTAAAGCAATTTTTCTCCTTCTACTTCAGAAATCAAATAATCAAATATTGTTTTACACACTTCGCTGCTTCGAAGTTCAACTAATTCCAATTCTAAGTTATCGATACCTAGCCACAAAAATTCGGTTAACACCATTGTTTCAAATTCTATTTAGTATGGATATAAAATAAAGTGAAATGTATTTTCCAAACTGTTAAATTTACTGAATCTCTCTTCAAAATCTTGTTTTATATTTAGAATAATCATTACATGTTTTTTAATTAAATTTTCTTAAATGTCAACGGAGTTTTTAAAAATTATGGTGTTTTAATAATGATCAATCCCCCCATATTTATCAAACCTTTTAGTTTGATATGGTTTGGAACTTGTACGGCTTATTTTTAATTTTTTAACCGCCGACGTAGTACGGGCTACAATTAAAAATATTTATATTTCGAATACAATAATTTGAGAAGAAATTTTGTATTAACATACTTAATATACACATATACATACATATATACATACTACACATTACTTTTAAATACGTTCGAAATGTAAGTTCAACACTGGTACTGACTGGGGCAAGCGCCTTAAATTGCGAGCCAAAAATTGCTATTGTAGAGAATAAGAGACATGTGCATGGCCCCCATTGGCATCTCACAGGGTGAAACAGTGAGGAGACGATACAAGTGCTATGGAAGTCTCTCTCTACAAACATAACAACATAATCTTACAAAAGTGCATTTAACCGAAGAAAGTGCTTTAAATATGGTTATTTGCTTTGGTTCGTCGATTTTTTTTCAACAAACCAAATGTGAGTAAAATTATACACTTTATTTGATATTTTGTAAACACTTCTGCTTTATTTCAAATACTACATATCTTCATATACTTTTTTTGTCATTTTCGTATCTTTGGAAATATAATGATCAAACTAAAGTTACAGACAGCCTTTAAATTGATTTTGTGTCAATACATGGCTTGAAAAATACAAATAGAATATAAATAATCCACACAAGTTAGAAAATCTAAATAAACCCGCGTAAGCTAACAAATGGTTACCTAGCAATCGTGGGTCAGTTAAAAAGCTTGCGTGGGTCAGTTCATAGATTCGCCATCACTGCTCTATGTAATAGCGCCGAATGAATTGTCAGTTCGGAAAAAATAGTGTTCGAAATTCCTACTTAGCTTTTATACAATTAAGTTTCAATCAGCTCCAGAGATACAGTTACATAGTGCTGACATTATCATGCGGAGGGATAGAGTTTGAGTCACGCGATTAACCTTATAAAAAACGCTTACAAAATATTTTATATAATTATAAAATAATTATAATAAGTAAATTTGAAATAATTAGAAATAAATGTAATAAGTAAATCTGAGAAAAGCGATGAACATGAAACATTTGACTTGAAAGGAAAATTTTCAAATGTTACTCAAAGAATTGCAAGAAAAATAGGAACACATAAGCCTACAGCAAGACACATTTCGTCCTGTCAAAAGGGCTCAAGCAAGAAAAGTTCAATATGCTTTTTGTCCATCTTCAAAGGACAGTAAAACTACAATAACTTGAACAAAATTTGCCAATTTTGCCTGCAAATAACATTCCTGTAATATTTGAGAAGAGTGTCTATGATGTGTGTCCTTTATTAAAGTCACGAACATTTGAAACCTCTTGGTTCAGAGAGTTTGATTGATATTCTTTCTCAAATTATCACAGAAATATTGAAAAGTCCTTACAAGTAGGTAAGTATACTTTCTCTTTGTTGAACTATTCACTATATTAACGATTTTTTCGTGTGCAATAAAAATATTTATAAAGAAAAGGATTGGGGGGACTCAGTCACCCCACACGACTATTAACGTTAGCATGGAGTACGCGCCTGCTCCAGGATTAACGTGCTCATGCGGAAATCAGGGACGTTTTAAGGCATGTGCCAACTGGGCCCAGGGCTTCGGACTTGGTGAAGTCTTGTCTCATTCTTGGCTCAGCCTGAATTGGATCATGACCCAAATAACTGTAATGGTTAAATAATATTCCTGTACATATTCTCTGAAAAACTGGGAAATTTGAATTTAATATGCCTACTGTGGCAAGAGTGCATTCTTTTGTGATGACCGTCGTCCATGCCTAGGCTTAGGCCTACCACCAAATACAATCAATACTCATTTTGTCGAAAGGCTGTAGACGGTGTAACCCAAGGTTTGTGAGTCAAGCACGTTTATTTTTTACTGGTTACCGTTTGTACGAGTATTTGACAGTGCTTGCTATATATTGTCTACTTTTAAGGTTCATAGGTGGGGCATACTTTTGCATCGGGGCCAAGGGTCTCAAGAAGTGGCGCATAAAAGGGTATCCACGGGTCCGTACCCCTTAACCCTTTTGAAATTGATAATCCTATGTATAAGGTACTTAAAATTTAAGTAAGTACTTAGTTAATTTATTTTTTATTGTTTTTTGTTCCCGAAACCAAAAGAATATATTTGGTGGCGTGTGAAGGTATGATACAAGAACAGTGGACTTTCGGCCCTGGATTTCCCTCCCCCTTGAAGAATTTTTGTTTGGGTCACTGCGTTCCCGCATAGCCTTATTATACATTCAGACAAAAGGCAGTGGTTGGTTGAGCCGGCTTGTGCTTAGGTGAGTGAGATTGTGAGCTATACACATTTGTTTGCTACGTGTTACCATTTGTACGAATATTTGAGAACGTATGCTATTTAAAAGGATCTCAAGTGGGGCCTTCATATGCTTTAGGGCCCAGGGCCTCAAAAAGTTTTAAGGCGTCACGGAACGGAGATCCACATTTTATTTATGACGAGAAATATTTAATGGGATTTTATTTTGCTATTTTTTTAAATATTTGAGCATAAACCAGCAATATATATGTAAGAAATTATAGGGAATTTAATTTTATTTATTATAGAACGCCCTAGATTATCTCCGTCTGTAAATATGGTCAGTTACATATACAGTGAAATACTTTCAACGCGAAAACGCTTGAGACGAAATATCTTTTAACACGAAATAATTCATCGATTCCGACAAACTACCATGTATTTTCATGCATTTTTTCTTAACACGAAACGAAAGTCGCTTAACACGAAAATATTTCTTTTATGGAGAAGAAGGATATTGAAACAGAGTCAACACTCAATGAAATGTTTGAGAAAAGGTCTGTTATTATTCGACTGTCCTGAAGTATCGTCGGAAGAATTCATTACAATAAATGATGATTATGTGCATAGAGCCTCAATTATGGCAGACAAAGACATTTTGATGCTAAAAAAGACAATGCAAAGAAAAATACCAGGTCATCTTCCAAAAACCCAATAAATGTTTTGTTTTTTAAAAGAAATAAAAATTTGAGAAAATTTTGCATAAAATTTCATTAAGTTCTTGTGTGAATTCTTTTGTTTCATTGATTTTTATGAAATACAAGCATGTACACATATCTATGTGAATAAAATGTACTCTAATAAACTTAATTTTGTTGACTATGCTTTTTCCCCCAATCTTTCAACATGAAAAAATATTTCAGTCCCCTTAGTTTCGTGTGAAACGATTTCCACTGCATGCTATTTAAACGCAGTATATTAAAATCTCACATTTTGAGAAATTTCGATAAATATGTAGGAAAAAGAATTTTATCGTGACAAAATTCCTAAAACTGAAATACATGTTAGTCATTCTAGAGGCTTTTACACTTATTGTGTAAAGTCATTGAGATATGAGGGAATTCACCACAGTAACGCTATTCTCGTTACCATAGCAACCAACTATATCGACAGATAATACTTGTGCTCAACTCGAAGCAGAGTGGCGCAGTGGAAGCGTGCTGGGCCCATAACCCAGAGGTCCGTGGATCGAAACCACGCTCTGCTAGAATCTATTTTACTTTAATTCCCGAGCTTTGAATAAATACTTCTGTTTTAAACACGAAAAAATTAAAATTGAATAATTAATTATTGAAGCCTAATTAGGAAACGTTTACATTGCTTAATTACTTATACGAATTAAAACATAATTAGGATAATTTAGAGAGCCGATATTCAATTTCTATAATTGAAATTCCTTTGAGGAAAAGAAGTAATAAATTAAAGTTTTCTTTAAGCTGAATTATTCATCTCAACTACTGTAACAGTATTATATAAAATGATCTTTTCATGCATTTTTTTTAAATATCCTTTAAAAAAAGTTTTCATTGTGTAAGTTTTTTATCTGATAAAGAATAATTTAAAGAAATTTTTAAATACATTTAGAGAGATTTTAGATTGCAAAATTATTTTAACCTGAGGAATTTGAAACAGTATCAAGTAAAAAGGAATGAATACAGAGCATAAATTTAATGAGAAAATCAAATCTTAAACATAATTAAAAAAACAATTATTCATTAACACTTTTTTTATTACCACTGTGTCCGTCTTTGTAATTTTTTTAAAAATCTACAGGGTTAGTACGTTTTAATTTCTGAATAAAATTTGTTTCATTATGAGTGATTTGAATTTATACATACTGGCAAAAACAAATTAAAATATGACAATAGGATGTGATAAAAGTTTAACGAAAATGCAAAATCATTTTGTTAACTGTTAGAACTGATAACATATTTAACTGATAACATAATATTTTCAATTCCTACTATTAGCACACTCTCTCCCTGTGTATATATATATACCTTGTTCAAATTTTCAATCGTTAATAAAATACTTTCTATTCATACAATCAAGTTCAAATAAATGTTTTAAAACTTTTTGTGATGTTAATATAGTTTTTTCAAATATTAATTCATTAATTAAATTAAATTAATTACCGGTTTTCGACGCCAATTTAGATTCGTCTCCATTAGTAACTGTTAAAACAATGATAAAAGTTGGCGTCGAAAACCGGTTTTTCAGCCAAACTAGCCAAACCGGGTGTGCATTGTTACAACAATACAGACAAACCATGCTCTTTTTTCAATTCCTACTATTAGTTCGCTCTCTCCCTATATATACAGGGTGTTCAGCCTTAATGTGACCCAAGCTAATTCCCAAACCGTTCGGTTTAGATATGCACTTCCAATTTGAAAAATGTTTTAAAACAGGTAAATAATGTTTTTACGTGCTTTTCGAACCAAACACCCCATTTAGAAAAAAATTACAAAAATTAATTTTTATATGGTCCCCAGGTCTTATTACTTATATTTAGGGAAAGATGCAGTACACAAAAACAAAGTAAGCACAAAAGGTTTCATTTTATTACGATAAAAACTGGCCGAGTAATGGAACTTTGAAAATCATATTTTATCCATTTCTTCGGCGATTTTCAAGAAGCTAGTAAGGGGCCGTTTCCATACTGAAATTAGTTGGAACTTTGCCAGGAAACTTTCACTCTTGCACGACACTTTTATGTAAATCGTTTTTAAATTTAAAAGCATACGTTAATAATACAATAAGTGAGTACTTAAGAAATAAAATTTATTTTGTGTACGTGTAAAACATAGAAAAAATAAAATATTTTAGACGAAGAAAACATTTAAAAGCAGTTCCAAAAAAATAGACTTATATGCTGCGGCTTCAGTCTGATTTGCTGCGTTTTTTGCTGATCATGACGAATGTTAAAAATATGTTCTGTAGTCGCTTGCAATTGCATACAGTCGTATTCTAATATTACGAATTCTAGTACGGGAGAACGAGATGTATACAAATGAAGAATACTGCGAAATGGTACTATTTTATGAGCAGTGTAATTGAAATAAGAGAGAGGCGGTAAGACTTTATGCCATTAAATTTCCCACTCGAAGATATCCATCTTATTGCACAATTGTCCCTTGTCTCGTGCCTTCGCCATTATTTTAGCTAATTTGGTCATTCTGATATAATAAAACCCCTGATTCATGATTGGCGCATCATTCCACATTATGCTATAATTTGAACGGCAAATCCTGTATTATTTTGCTGCTATTTGTTAAAACAAGCTGTTTTAATCGTTTCGGTACAAGTTGTATTTCATTCATTTAATTTTTATTGTTTGCCATACAGCAATACAAATTGTCAATCTGTGATGTTTACTACAATGTTTTAATATTACTATAATGTTTTTCTTTTGCTTTTTCTGTAGATAGTGAATTACTGTTCTCTAAACTCAATTTATATATGACCCCCTTTTCTAAACAACTCAGATGCTTCAAATTTATGTAGGCATAACTTGGTTAGTTTTTATCGTAATGAAATGAAACTTTTTGTGTTTACCTTGTTTTTGTGTACTGCATCTTTTCCTAAATACAAGTGATAGGACCTGGGGACCGTATAAACATTTAATTTTTGTAATTTTTTTGTAAATGGTTTTTTTTGTTCGAAAAGCACGTAAAAACATGCTTTACCCTTTTTAAAACATTTTTCAAATTGGAAGTGCACATCTAAACCGAACGGTTCGAGAATTAGCTATTGGGTCACATTAAGGCTAGGCACCCTGTGTATATATATATCTTGTTCAAATTTTTAATCGTTAATATAAAATGCTTTCTATTCATTCATTCAAAGTAGAAATGAACTTAAAATTTTTTTATATTACTTGTTAAAAAAAATTGTGTTTTTGTTTATATTTGATTTTTTCCCCTGCTTCGCCTTGACATTTTCAGTTTTCAGTATAATTAAGCTTAACTATTTATCCAGTACAGATATATTTACATCTGCAATTGCTTGCATTCTTGGTTTGAGTATCACATTGAGTATATAAATCACATTGGGTATTCATTTTTTGTCAACAAGATATAAAAATATATACGAAATATTTTTGATGTAAATAATGCAAAAATATTGTTATTTTTATTTAGAGTTAATTTAAGTTAAGTAATGTCAAAAATATTCTTTCAATTAAACGCGAAAAAGGTGGGAATATGCCTTATTTAATTTTCTGCTCTGGCAACTGCGTCTCCAACAATGCCTAAAATCTAATTATAACAAGTTAATGCAGATTACCTAGATCTGAAGGGTTGGCATTCTTTCCGTGAATTAATGTTTAAAATATTCGCATTACAGTTTCCTTCGAAATGTGAAACAATTTTACTTTGAAGTGACAACGTAATTAACACATTTCTTTTGAAATTTAAGGTATAGTATTCATTTGGAATTATACATGAAATAAATTCAGGTGTTAATCAAGAATTTTCTCGAATCAGAATGGAAAAAGATGATCAAATTAGAATTCTTGTTCATTTTGCGGAAGATAATACGATGCAGAGTTTAAAAAGAATTGTGTGTGTGTTCTTATGACCACAGAATAGAAGTGAAAACTTCTGATTTATTCTGGGAAAAAGAATCCAATTATTCGGATATGCTACATTTTCTTTTACATTTTCACATGAGGCATTAAGTAGTTCTCTTTTTTTGTGCCCATTCATTGGTGGAATTGTTTACTTAATCAATTTTCTGTTAAGAGCAATATTAAAATGGCTATGCATTTTATACATTTATGCAAGAGTAAATACGATTTAAATTTCAGTTAGTTCAATTATTTAAAAAAAATTACATGTAAATTACTTATGTAGGTTATATTTAAATACATCCTATCGCAACAATGCCAACGTTCAAGATAACTTGCCAAGTTGGCAACCCTGATTTCCCATGTGTCGTACGCGCTGAACTAGCAACCATGTGCTTCCTTGCATATAATGTCGCCAATACCTTGGCGATAATACGTAAGTACCGTTTATATAACTTATATAACGTCGCATACTATATAAGGCTATGAAAATTTATGCCCTGAGAGCCACGTTTACTTTTCTAAAAATACTCTAAGCAAACAAAAGGAGAGGGGTCGTACTTTTTCACAATTAATGCTTTTATTTTCTAGTATAATCTCTAAGTTGTCACCGTTAATATAAACCAAAATATTAGCAACTTTCTCGTCAATTCACTTCATTAAAATTTCGGATTTTATTTCTTTTTTCGGCACATTTTTGTGCTTGAATGCTCTTTCTGTTGAGTCAGAAAATAGATATCATGTTTCTTTCCTTCTTATCTGTTCTACACAAGAATAATCTTTTATTTTCGAATTATTTTCGCTTACTCTTCTCTCGTTCACTAGCTGGAGTTGAGTGGAAGTGGGCTGCATGACAGTAATATTTAAATAAAGGAAATAAAACTTCACGGTAAAAGTGTACCTGAAATTTTTACTTTAAAAAGCACGAGCCTAAGAAAGTTTTCAATTCAAAACCAAGCGAGCGTCCCCGACACATGCACGATTGCTGAATGGAGCTGAGAAAAACAGATTGGGCGTAACGCAGATGAACCTTAACTTAGATTTATTCTTCAGCATAACGCGCCTGATAATGAATATAATCAGAGTATTTTGTGAAGTTATAACTTCAAAAAATACTCTAATTATATCCAACTTGACTTCTAACTTGCACGGACCGAAGTTAGTGGTGTAACGTATCAGGTGAAATGTCGATCTCGTCATCGGATCATAGTTTACAAGGTCGGTCCTTTATGTCTTATATATTTATAACACACACACACACACACACACAAAATAACAATTTTCGAGAATTAAATTTTTGTTTTACAGATTGAAAGATTGCCGACAAAACTTTTCCTGCAGAACCTAAAGTATATCATGTAAAAAAAAAAAAAAATCCTCCTTTCTACATCTTATTGGCTATGCATTTTTTGATCTTTACATTTTACAATACATCTCTTAGGAAATATGTAAATATCACAAAACTAATTACTAAATATGGCATATCCACGCATTTAGAAATTGTAGTAAAATTTTAATGCAATTTCTTTAAATAAATATGAAGAAATGGTAAAAGAAAAACTATCAGCTCCTTACGTTTAACGATAACAATTATCAAAACGATAACTTGAAAAGAAAATACCTGCATTCATCTTGAAGCAGAGTGGCGGAGTGGAAGCGTGCTGGGCCCATAACCCAGAGGTCCGTGGATCGAAACCACGCTCTGTGTGTGTGCTAGGAACAACTTTTTTTAAAAAATAAAATTGAGCTCTAAATATTTGAACTACTATTCGTATGCAACAAAAATGAAATAGATTGATTTCATACCATTTATTTCTTAAAATGGCGTAAGAAATATTTATAGCTTATCGAGTTATGGTGTATATATAGAGCCAGTATAAAAACTCTGAACACACGGTTACGTGCTCTTCTCTCTTGTCATGTAGTGTGCTGCAGCTAGTATTTGTGTGTTTCGTCCTTTGCTTTATGTGTTCAAGATGTGAAATAAAAAGTTTAATTAACCACAAGAATGCCACTGCAAGCTCATTTTAAAGAATCCATTCCAACGAATTTCCAGTACAACATCATCTATTATATATATATATATACTAGCTGTTACCCGCGACTTCGTTCACGTAGAAATTTACAAAAAAGTGTTTTGTTCAATTCACAGATCTTACGAAAACTTAATAATTCTGTATTCCACTTTAAGAAATACATACATGCTATATATATAGAGAGAGAGAGAGTTTAATGTCATTTTTTTACTTCGTGAATCAATGTTTTGTTTTTATATTTTTGTGTTCTTTCTGCTTTTTGGTGTTTATTGTTTTATTTTTTTTTTATTTTCTTTGTTTTTTGTTAATTTTTGTGTGGTTTTTTTCGTATAAATTTATTGAACATCCTCTCTATATACAGTATTAAATTTATTGAAAAATCTCTTTATATACAATATTTGGTGTACGATTTTCTTGAGCTAAAACAAAAACGCCAGTGGCATTCCTCGCACGTGAACATGCCACGTATAGTTGGCCATGTGAAAAGCAACTCTTAGTTAAATCTATGTCAACTTTGCTTAGCGTTTGCCCTTGTGACTTGTTAATTGTCATAGCAAAGCTGACACTTACAGGGAATTGTAGTCTTTTGAATTCAAACGGGAAATTCGATGGTATTATGGGAATTCGTGGTATAAGTACTATGTTACCTTTTCCGCATCCGGATATTATACGACCTTCTATAACGTTTCTTTGCAATGACACTACTCGCAACCTAGTACCATTGCAAAGTTTTGGTGGGTTTAAATTACGGAGTAGTATGATGGGAACGCCAATCTTAAGTTCTAGCTTGTGAGGAGGTAGACCAGGCACAATTATACTGTTTAAAAATTCTGTTGATAACTAACCGTTTCATCCGGATTGTAAACTGTATTGATGGAAAGGTATGTTTGTGATTCACCAGGAAGCTTATTTAACATGCGCTGATTAAGCGCAGTAACCTGTTCGTTTATAGGTGCTAAAATGGATCTTTCACACAACCACGAATCTTCTTTTATATTGAGATTGTGAACATCAACATAAATGCTATGTTTTTTTATCAAAATCTGAAATATTTTCATGAATAAAAACCTAACAATGTTTAACATCGATTTCTAATTATTATACTTAAAGTTCAGCTGTTAAAGTTTAAAACAGCTTAAATATAACGAATTAAAAAAACTCACAATTAAGAAATTAAGAACAATTTGAATTATTTTAGAAACAACTACCTACGCAGTTAACTAAATAAAATAACCTAAGAGTAATTTATCAAAATCTGAAATATTTTCATGAATAAAAACCTAACAATGTTTAACATTGATTTCTAATTATTATACTTGAAGTTCAGCTGTTAAAGTTTAAAAAAGCTTAAATATAACGAATGAAAAAAAAAACTCACAATTAAGAAATTAAGAACAATTTGAATTAAGAAAAACAGAGAGGTAGAAAAATGAAAGATACATTGAAAATTATTATTCTTCGATTACAATATAAATATTAAGCAAATAATAACTATTGTTTAAATGTGACTAAAAATGTAAATAAAAAAAGAGAAAGGATTAAAACTTATCAATTTTTTGTTTCTTGCATTGCTTTTTGCTTATGAAGCCTTGATTTATTATTTTTAAAAGTGCATCCAAAACAGCCGATGCTCTACTTAACTGAACAGTGTGAGATAACTATCATAAAAAAAAATTATGGCACGTGTCAGCGAATTATGATGTGCGCGTAACACTGTTATGTCTCATGAAGAGCATCGGTTGCCAGTAACCAAAACAACGACTTCATTAGCTCAGCTTGGCGTTCAATTTGGCGTTCATCTTGGCACTCAGTTTCACGTTCACCCGTATAGTTTCCGTTCCCGTAAGAATACGGGAATAAAATATAGCCTATGTTACTCCCCGTTAATGTAGCTTTCCATTAGTGAAAGAATTTTTAAAATCGCACCAGCCGTTTCCGAGATTAGCCGGAACAAACAGACAGACAGACAGACAGACAGAGACAGACAGACAAAAATTTTAAAAATTGTTTTTTTGTTATGAGTACCGTATGTACTTTTAGTGCATTAAGTAAAAAGCTGCTAATTTGAAATTACAAACAGACACTTCAATTTTATTTATATGTATAGATGTATAGATGTATAGATGTATAGATAAGCTCTTTTAGATATTCGCCATTTTTCACTCAATAACAGAACGTTCTGATTCTATTTGTAGATCACAAATATATTATATAATATGCTGCGTATTATTTATTTATTATGACAATGATAAGCAATAAAAATGCAATTGCTTTATACATCAGTTTGATTTATGACATAAGCCACACAGAGAGTTTTAACGGAAAAATGATCTGTTTATGCATTTTTTATTGTATTTTTAAAAAAATTTAGATTGAAACGATTTAACATACGATTATAAAATTGACGATATAATTGAATAAAATTGAATCGACTATAAAATTGACAATGAAATAAATCTATTGTGATAAAAAGAATTAAATTTCTATACCCAGCATGCATCATTAAAAATTTTCACTCAATTATCGTATTTTTTGGAACTTTGACATTAGCGATAACACCACTGGCGTCTTAGTTTCTAGTTCACTGTGAATGTGATACCAAATCCGATTTGTGATTGTAAGTGGTTTTTAAATAAATAAAATAAGACACAGCAATATAATTTTTTTTAGCTGTTTGGGTAATGCTTATTTCACTGATGCTCAATAATATCTTCGCGTCTGATTTCTCACACGCAATATAAATGTTTTCGCAAAAATTTATAAATTTTTCAACTGGAGAATATGCTTTGATTAAAAACAAATGATGAATATCTTATTCTAGTGAATATCTTAGTAGTTTTATGAATTTTTTTTTTTTTTTTTACTGTCGTATTTAGAAAATTTTCATTTTTACTATTAGCTCACTCTCTATATTTATCTTGTTCAAATTGTCAATCGTTTATAAAATGCATTTTAAAGCACACAATTCAGCTGAAATTTTATATGCACAATACAGTTTTTTAATTATAATTAATAGAAATTAATTGATTAAAACTAATTATTCAAAGAATTACAAATTCAGCCATCTTGGCATCATTTTTGGTGACTTAGCGACCCTTTTGGTGACTTGTGTCAAAACTTGAAAAGGTTTTTTTTCTCACATTTCAAAGCGCTCATTTGAGCTGAGATTTTGCATACACTATTGTTTTGGGTAACAATACGATAATTTAAATATAATTAATTAAAATTATTGACTGAAATAAATTATTTAAAGAAATACAGATACAGCCACACTGGCTTCATTTTTAGCGACTTGGGTTAAAACTGAAAAAAATATTTTTATCTCACGTTACAAAGCTGAACAGTTGAAAATTTTATATACACGATTGTTTTGGATGACAATGTGATACTTTAATGATAATTAATAAAAATTAATTGACACTTAATGTTGTGATTCTGTCATACGTATATACATATTTATATTATAATTGTAACTATTTAATAAAAAGAAACTAAAATAATTTTTTTGTTGTTGATCTAAGTAGGAATTGACTTAAAACTTTTTTTTTATATTACTTGTTAAAAACCATTTTTAGTTTGATTAGCGTTTAGCTGAGGAAGTGAGTCAAATAGCATGAGCTCCAAACAATTGTTTCACAGAGCTGCCGAGTTCTATTTGAGTAGAGGGATATTGCCTAGAATATTTTTCTCTTTTTTGAGTAAACAGCTCATGTGGTACTAACAAGAGCCGTATATTTGGAAAGACAACATGGATTCATCAAAAACGTGTAAAAGCAATGGACTCTCACCCAGGGCGTCCTCTCGTTCTTGACTTGGCTTCAATAAGATCAGGGTTCGAATAATTTTAAACGTCAAATGTTATTATCGGACATTATTCTACGAAAAACTAGGAATTTTTAACCCTATGGTAACTAGCAACAACGGCAAGACTCAGGATCGTTTTTAATCTCCCCGGCACCCTAGACACGTCAAATTGTTGCCCCCACACACTATTTCCAGAGCATTCCCCTCCTTCAGTTCTTACCTTGCCTGTTTTAGCTCGGGACGGATTTTCCCTTTCTGTAGAGAATCTTTCCATTATCCATCACTTATGGATCCATCTTGCCCCAGACTGGCAAACGGCAGCTGTAAGAAAAAGGATAGTGGCATGGTTTGGCAACTCTTGTTCATTTCTTACCTAACGGCGTCACGGACCACCCACCATCCTTTTGTAAATTAGTACAATAAGTTAAAGAAATCGTTTGCAACTACAATATAGAGTATCCGTTATTATATGAACTGTTTTCAAAAATTGTAATGGTAATTTCAATTGTAATATAATTTTGAGTGCGTAGTAACAACAAACTGTTATACTTTTCCTTTTTCGTAGTAGATCTCATTTCGGCCTTTACTCTTTTAAGGGCAGAAAAGCTTCTATTTGCTGTACAGTTACTTAAAGAAAGAGTCAAGTAAATCCTCATCACGACTTCTAAATTTGAGAAGGTACTCTCCAACTTGTTTTTCTTGATGCAGGAAGAGATTCATGTTGCTGTTTTTCCCACTTTCATATACATTTTGAAACGTTGACATACTTGCACAAACTGTTTTTTATCGATGCCTTTGGGGGTAGCTTAGAGCCAAGTATTTCGCCTATTTTGTCACATCTTCTTGCTCCTTTTCATAAGATGTCTGAATATCTAGAATCTTGTGTTGAGAACTTCGTAGCGGTGGTACGTTCGCTGTAATTTTAATTTTTTCTCTTTTTCCACCATCCAATTTTTTGCGCCCCCCCCCAAATCTTTTGCGCACTAGGCATGTGCTTAAGCCTAAAGGCGTCTCTGGCAAGACTGCGTTATTATGTCATGTCCGTCATCTGTAAGCCTAGGCCCACTAGCCATACACTATCATTATTCATTTAGTCGAAAGAAGGCAGTCACAGTCGAGTCGGTTTGTGCCTAGGAACGTAAATTAGATTGAGCGGACGCCAGCAGGCGAGTGCTTATGCCCAGTAGATTGGAGGAAAGAATGACCATAAGAGAATAAAACAAATCAAGGACTCCCTGAGGAGAGGGGAGAGATGAAGTAAGCCCAAGCAAGGCAACCTAACGAAGGGGGATTGTCGAGGCAATTAATCAGGACGAAGCAGGTTGGGGACATTTCGACCCTACTGACACAGTCTGGATATGTTTAGAAGCTGAATGTGTTGTTTGTGAGGACGTAGGTGTGTTAATTATTGTGTTAGGGTGGTTTCAGTGGGATTCTCCACTTCGTCGTAGAGTAAGCAAAATTAAGTTTAGGGTGTGGATAAGTAAACTATGTTTGATAATTGGATTTTAGTGGTTTTCAATAGATTTAAAAAGTTTCTAGCTAGCTTAGTGATGCAATTAGATATCGGCTCCATGCTCGTTGTGTAGGACATCCTTTCAAACGTACCAAGGTGCTTTTATAATGATGCGAAGTAATTTATTCTGAACTACTTGAATTTTCTTCATGTGGGTGGTGGCTTCGGCCCCCCCGATGGGAGCAGCATATGTTAGGTTTGTGCCTAAGTTTGTGAGAATATCAGCCAATTGCATTGATTTGTTATGGACTACCGTTTGTGCGAACATTATGCAATATATGGTCTACTTAATAGATCTACTTCTGTGAAGGGACTCAGGATATCGAGAAGTCGACTTTACTGGGATTGGTGCTCAGAATGATACATTTGGGAGTGGTTTTTTTCCTTTTATCCTCGGTAGCGTTTGATGTGTATGATAATTAACCTGTAATAACAAAATACAACGAGTAGAAAAAGTCATATAAAAATGACCAAAAAAAATCGGTCGGAAAATGGTTATTTTAAGAAGAGAACCAGGGAAGTTCGTATCTTTTGGTCTAAGAATTCTTTTGGGAAGCGCAAAAATCGAGACATTTCGGCGGGGTTGGGATTGTGATGAGGCTGCAAACTTTCTAATGCTGCTGGTTTGTTCGTGAGCACAAAAAGAATAATTCCATCCATTGTTATAAACCGAAAGAAAAAAAAAGGGGGGGGGTGAGAGGACTGGACTAAATTCATGACGGTCACATGACAAAGACAAACACCTTTCCATTCAATTTAAAATTGACATTAAATTAACTTGAACTTGTTTATCTATTTGTCAAAATTAGACAAAATTTCATATTTCATAGTTGGTAAAGTTGTTCAAGTATTATAAAATAAAAATTCACCAAAAAGACTTTAAAATTAAAAATAATCTTATTTTGTGCATGTACTTTTAAATCAAGTGTATTTTGGTTACTTATGTGCGTTATTATTTTTGACAAATATGTACATTTTAATTAAAAGAAAGTTTCTGCAAAGAGCAAAAGTTGGCAACAATGAAACGCATGAACTGATTAGCAGGAAACACGTGATTGCTATTAATCATGTGACTTTAACATCACATGAGTTTTTGATTTGGCTAGAAATGCAGATTGATTCAAAAAATAATGTGACCAATTTCAGAGTATCATAAATATATATTGAATTAAGTTATTTACATGAATTTTGAATATGGTTTCCTTTAACATTGTACACTTTATACGTAAACCTTTAGGCCAAGCCAAAAGAGCTTTTATGACCATTTTCGGAGGTATTTATCCAATTTTCTCTTTGATTGTTTTTTGAAATTCTTGAAGTCTTCTTACTTTATGTTTTTGTTTTTTTAAGTATCCCCATAAAAAAAAAATCACATACAGCATATTTATGGGATGGTGGTAGCCATTTCTCAGGAGGCAGATAATTTATTTTTTAATCTTTCATCCATTTTATAGTTGGTTTTGCAGTATAAATTGATGCAGAATCTTGGTGAAAAACAAAGTTTCCTTGAGGGTAAACACATTTATCTTTTTTTGATCAAGTGTTTCAAAACTTTATTCTGATAGTATTTAGCATCAGTTTTAGCTATTGGTTCCACAAAAAATGTTTTTGTTAAGCCTTGAGCAGACATTCCCATCCATACCATAAAAACTGATGGTTAACTTGCTTTTTCAAAAACAGCTGCCTCTTTACTACGCTTTTCGCGTGGAATACATTGAACCTTCATTTTACCAGTTGTGGATGACAGATGAAATATTATTTCATCAGAAGTTATCCATGTTTTGTATTTAACTTTGCGTAACATTAAATACAGAGGGCTAGCACATTTCCTCCGTTTTTCAGCGGTCTTTACAGACATTTGATGACAGGCTGGTTTATTAAACTTTGTATAGCCAATTTTCTTCATCTGACGACAAATGGTCGATTGCGATACCTGTAGTTTCCTTGGTAAAGTTCTTTGGCGCAAAGGATTTTCTGTAGCGATAAGGCTTTTTGCCAAGGGGACTCCTTTCGTTTCCGCTCCTCCCTGGAGCTTTTGATTGTCAGACAAATCTTTTTTCGAAAATTAGAAAAATTATCCATTAGAAAAATGTCTCGTATGGTTTTTAAATGCTTTTTATTTAAAACAGAATTTGAACAATTATCCTTCAAAAGCTTTAAAATTTTGTTTCGCGTATGAGGACCTAATTTCGGAGCCACAATTTACTCCCTCTAACTAAAATATTTAGATTGGTAAATGATTCACTTTTAAAATAAAATTAGTAATAAAGTGATTCAAATTTACCCAAGATAGCTATGTGCTTTTAATATTGGTCACACTATTTATGAATCAATCTGTACGTGATTGTCCCTATCACGTGATTATGAAGTCACGTGAATTTAGACCACTGAAGCTGGAAAAATGAAAATAAAACAACGTAATAACTATAGGGGGGAAAAATGAAAATTTTAATTTAACACTGCTTGTTTCTAAAGTTTAAAACTGCTAATAGATACATGTCATCATTTCTAAAATATTTCTTTGTGTGGCTATTTTGAGTAGTGTTTTTATTGTATTCTTTAGGTTTGATTTATTCCGTTACCAGCATAAGATAACCATAGAGTATAAGAATAACTAATTTTTTCTATTTGTTCAGTTATTTGATGTTTGCTTCGAGATAGCTCTCTTGAGAAATGTAATTAAAAATTTCACACATTTTCAAAATTTACAACTAAAATATTAGCTATATTAATAACGCTATCTTGCAAACGTAATTACCTGTTAGGATCAGGGGCATTTAAAGGCATGTGCCAACTGAGCCCAGGGTCTAAGCCACAAAGGGGGCCTCGTCTCGTTCTCGACTCAGCCTTACTAAGATCACAATTTGACTAATTTCAACGGTCAAATGTTATTTTCGGTTGTTTTCCCTGAAAAACTGGGAATTTCGGACGATTTGTCAACTGGCTACATGTGATGACCATCGTCCATGTATAGACCTAGTCCTATCACCATACACCATCATTATTTATTCAGTCAAAAGGTGGCAATATATCCAGCCGGTTTGTGTGATTGTAAAGTCATTCACATTTATTGGTTTCGGGATATTGTTTATAAGAGTTTTTAACAACGCATGCTATGTACTGTCTACATTTAAGGGTCATAGGCGATGCCTCTATTTTGTGTAGGGGCACAGGGCCTACTTCTGCGTGGAAGCCCAGGGCCTCAAGAAGCTTAAAGATGATGAATTATACACACACTATTCAAGAACAAATTTCAGGAATAATCTAGGCTTATTAATCAAAAGTACCACAGTTGTTTTTAAATAAATAAAATATTAACTTATTTCACGAGTGGCTAACCTACAATAAGTATGTAACGAAAGTTAATTGAAAAATATAAGATTAAATACGAAAACAAAACTAGAAGCTATGTCCTAATTCGAGATTGTTTACATAATGTAACCAAAAAAAGCCCATTAGAATCCGACAATTACCATAGCAACGATGCCGATATTTATGAGTAGAACAGATAAAATGCTAGAGAGCCCCGAAGCAGAGTGGCGCAGTGGAAGCGTGCTGGGCCCATAACCCAGAGGTCCGTGGATCGAAACCACGCTCTGCTAGAAATATTTTTACTATATTAAGGCGAGATTGGGTACCACATATGCAATTTTTTAATTTTTAATTTTTGAAATTTGGTTTTAATTGTATTTAATAAAGGTCATTATTAAGTAATAATCCATATAAAAAATTTCAAATTCACTACAAAATATTTGTAAAATTAAAATTTTTTAAAGTTTTTTCGAACATTTTTTTAAATCCCTAAGGCTTTTTGAAATATGTATATTTTCTTTCAAAATTTTTTTTCAAAGTACATTATAATATACTACATAAAACTGTGTATGAGTTTTTTTATGCTGTTACTCATTAATTTTACATTAATTATTTCGTTGTGAAACATATAAAAATTCTCGAAAAAGTAGTAATTTTGATTTTGAAATTCTTAAAAAAATTACTACGTATCTTAGAGCTAATTACATGCACAGTTTCATAAAATATACGTTTTAGAACATTTATAAAAAATTTCATATCCCTTCTTCAATTATCAAAAAAGCCTTAGGGTTTTGAATGAAAAATTATACGATCAAAAATTCAACACGGAGAAATATCAGTTTGAAGTTTTCATTCCATGAATAGCATGATATAATATTTATGGAATAGTCTGAAACTTTTATGAAATATTAATTAGCTTATTTAAAACTGCTAACTATAAGATAGTGCAAAAATGTAGAACAAGTAAACAGTAAACTGGCATAATGAATATATAGAAGAAAACAAATGAAAGATCAATATTTCATAAAACTTTACCTTAATAATTATAAAAAAATAAATACACACACTTCAGAGTTAATTAGATGCTCAGTTTTACAACTTAAGTAACGCACAACATGTACAAAAAATGTTTATGCCTTTATTTTTTTATTACCAGGATTTTAAAAGTCTTCGCATGTTAAATATTGTACAAGAATGAAAGCAAAATCAAATAATTTATAGGTAAACTATATCAAAATCAAAGAATTGCATTAATAATAATTGTGTTGAATTTTATATACATGGGATATATATTTTTTTACCGAAAACATTTGTAAAAATGGGAGAGTTTTGCTATTCTTGCAAATTAGATTTTCAATTATCAGAGTTATCAAAATGAGATTTAGTATTTGTGCTTTGGGAGAATCCATTTTGAAGTTTTAATTTCTCATTCATAACTCTAATCCTAATCCTCAATTTACTAAACTCCAAAATCGAAATTTTCTCATGTATAAAGCTGTAAAATTATAATTAAACTGTCAGAATCCAGTAGTATTTAATCAATAAAAATATCTTTATAATATAGAATATTTAATTTTTAGATTAAATAAGTACCAAAATATCACCACTAAGATAGTTATTAAATTTGTTTCCTTAAAAATTCTCAACACATTTATATTTATATTTTTGTTTTTATATTCATATTCACATATTTATTTAAAATATATTAAAAATAAATATTGAATGCTCGTTTTTTATGATATATCTGCATATTAAAATACCTTACAAAACTCGAAGCACTATATCTAAATCAAATTGTGCTATTTCAACCAGTTTCTAATTAAATGAGAAAACAGTAAATATTTTCTCCAGAGTCATCTTAACGAGAAAATTTTCCCTCGTGCTATTTTAATTACTCACAAATGTCCAAATATAATTATGAATAGTTAGCGAAAATTGCCAAGATGTTAAAGGTTAACCCTACATTGAATAATGTTACAAATAAATGTAACCTTGTATGGTTGTGTAAATGAGGTTATTTTACAGATGATATCATAACTTGCTTTGGTACTGACGTATTATCGCAACCTGTTGGTGACATTATATGAAACGAAGCACTTGGTTGCTAGTTCAGCGCGTACGGGTCATAGAAAATCGGGGTTGCCAACTTGGCGAGTTATTAATAGAGTTGGCGATTGTTGCGATAATACATAAGTACCCTTGCTTTATTTTTTAAGCTGTAAAAATAGAAATGTAGCACCATAGGAGGCATGGCGATAATGTGAGAAAAAATGTGACGAATTAAGATTTTACAGAGCTTAAAATTATTCTATTTCGCTTTAAGAATTATATTGTAAATAATTTGTATTCATCATCAAGGAATTATTTTTATTAAATTTGTGGATTTATTTTCAATTAAATTTCAAAAGAGCTGAGATACCACTGGTAATACTTTAAACGATTTTATTACATTACGTTACCATATTCAGGGACGTCTTAAGGCATGGGCCCGGACCCAGGGCACCAGCCGCAATGGGAGCCTCGGCTCGTTCTTGACCCAGCCTTAATAAGATCATAATTCTAATAGTTTCAATGGTCAAATGTTATTTCGGGTTGTATTCGCCGAAAAACTGGGACTTTCGGACGATACGTCAACTGGCTACATGTGATGATCGTCGTCCATGTACAGACCTAGGCCTAAGCCTAGAGCCGATTTATCCATTGGGTGCTTGGGGTGGGTGCCCAGGGGCTCAGGACCTGGATCCAGAGAGGCCCAGAATGGCCTGGATAAGCTGGACAGATTTTCTGGTTATAAATTTAGATCCTCCAATGCCAAGTGGGTCTGTAAATCTTCTGCGTCCAGGGCCCGAAATGAGCTTAAATTGGCACTCCCTAGGCCCTAGGCCTACCATCATACACCATCATTACTCATGAAGTCAAAAGACGGCAGTCGGTTGAACCGTTATGTGTGATTTTAAGTCATGCACATTTATTTGCTTCAGGTTATTGTTTGTACGAGTATTTGACAACGTGTGCTATGTGCTGTCTACTTTTAAGCGTCATGGGGGGGGGGGTCTACTTTTGAGTAAGGGTCCAGGGCCTCTAGAAGACTTAAGACGTCCCTGAACATATTACGTTTAAACTAGAAGAAAAGGAATCATTTATAAAAATAAAAGCGCATGCTAATGGACTAAATTCCTGATGGTCACATGATAAATGCGCAGTCACGTGCTCTCCAAACTCCAAATTAAAATTTAACAAT
>BMAO01004426.1:0-30248 GCA_019973975.1 Trichonephila clavata
CACTACTTTTTGTGATGACGAGTATACTCGTCATTACACAAAATTCTTTAACTTCTCCATGACGACTATACTCGTCAATCACAGTTACCTGGCTAAAGTTTGAAAGCATGACATGAACTTTCAGTTTCAATTAAGTTTTTTTTACTCAAATAAAAATTAAGAACAGCATTTAGTTATTTGAAACAAATTTTAAAAGGCAATAAATGACATAATAATTCTTTTCCATTTATTTATTTGCTAAAATTTTTCAATAAAACACTATTTTATTTAATTAATGTTGTTAAGCATTTTTCTTATTTTCATAAACTGTTATTGAACAGAATTTCTTTTGTTGCACCTAAAAACGCTTTAAATAATAAATGTAAAACTATGTACATAAAAATTTGAGAAATTGCATAGTTTATGTAGTAAATGTGTAACATAACTATATATACGAACTTGAGACTAAAATTTGCCATTTAACAATAGAATAAAATTTTGCTATTCAGAAGAACCGAAAAAATAAAATTTTATCTCAAAAACTGCATTTAAATATCAAAAAGTGTTCCATTGAGGAGTTATAGATTTTTCGTTTTAACTTCTTGTACGATATTGTATATATGCATATCAAATGTAACCTACAACTCTTACTTTGATAAAAAGCAATTGTTAAGCTTACCTGTTCCATGGCCGCTTTCTGTTCAACTGTGTATTCAATAGTAATGGTCATTTTTAGAAATTTTTCTGAAGTAACTTTTTAAGCCTATGTAAAGATAGAAATTAATATTAATGTAAAAAAATTAATGTTTACAGACAAACAGATATTGCTTCTAATAAATTATGTAATAATCTATTCTTAGTTATGGTTTAGATTTGCTTAAATATAAAAAATATTTTAAATACTCTGAATTTCAGCAACACGTACAAACTGTATAACTTAATCTCAAAACAAATAAATACTTCAACTGAAAGTAAAATATTTATCGTATAGAAAGATTTGTAATTTTATTTATATAAAAAAATCAAATATTATAATAATACTTATATTATTTTGAACATTATTTAAAATATTGTAATTTATAACGTCTATTTAGGTAGAGCTATTGCATTAATTTTGAAAAAGTGTATACGTATTTATAAATACACTGTATGACTTTGAAAATACAACACCAAAAAGGAGTAGCTAGAGAGTGATGAAACTGGCTAACAGGGAGTAAGCACCAAACATTAAGGATATAAGATCCTTTCAATAAATAGCTGAAAAACCGCAGGTTGTAGGACCACCGCCGATGGTAATGCCAAAAGCAATACATTTATGCATAAAATTAATGAGTACGGAAGACGTCATGAAGGATAATTATCCTTTACCTATCAACTATTTCAAATTCCTGATGCAAAAATTAACGCCTGTAAAAACTATGTTTCTAACATCAGGTTAATTAGAAATTTAAATAATTTAATATATTTTCAAAAATTTACTTGTCTTTAACAGATTTCCGTAAAGAAGAAGCGATGCAAGAATAAAAGCACTATTGAATCAAACAGTCATCAAATTTGTGATGTGTATTTTGCACTTCACTTTAATCAATTAGATAGTAAATTAATATATTCATTTGAATATTTCAAATTACATTTATATTTTCTAGATAATTATGTTACTGCTTAAAAGCTGTGGAATTCAAATGCAATTCTTTTTAAAAAAAGAAATCGAGCATTTGTAAAATTTAGATAAAAATAAAGTGCTTTATAAAATGTATATTTCTAATTTACTGAGTACATAAAATAAGCTTAACAATATTTGAACTTTTATAGGTTAATGAGTTACTATAATTCGCAAAGAGGATCTATTATAAATAAAAATAAAAAACAGTACAAAAATTTGGCTTAAAAAAAGCAAAAAAGTAAGTTAAAATGTAAAAAATCTTGCGAATTGGGTCTTAATAACTAAAATTCAAAAAACCTTATTCTTTTTTCTCATTTACTCATAAAATATTTATTTACCAATGTATATTCACATTTCAATATTCAATTAAAAGCATCTACAAGATTGATTAATTAATAGAAACTACAAAAAACTTCGAAATTGGAGGCAAGTTTTTAAATTGATTTCGTTAGGTTGCTTACAATTAAATAAAAATCACAAAATACTCTTTTCGAATGCATAGTTTATACCATAATTTTAATATAATTGATGAAGTTATGCTCTGAGTCACACAAAATATTCGAAGAATTATTTCAGTTGTGATAGTCAGAAAATTTTGAATATTTTTGATAAATTACATTTATAGATTTCACTTACTCTAAGCCAGTTGTGAGGCTAGACATTCAACTTGAATAGAAACAGTGAAAAAGTCTTGTTGACTGATGAAAAACTTTATGTTGGGATTATTTACAGTACTCAGTAGAAGTATAATTATGATGATTTCAGATGAAAAAGAAAATTATTCAGATAATTTGATACCGAAAAATTCTTTTCATTTCGTGACCTCGCAATATCCTCCTTTAAATTAATCATGATCTGCCAAATTAGAGGAAAAAATTATTGTTGTACTTTAAGATAAAAAAATATGATAAAGATCAAATAATATTGTTTGAAAATAAGTGAAAAATCAAAACTCAAATCCAAAGAACGTATCATGCAAGTGAGTGAGTGAGCTTTTATTAGCATTGAACTTTGAAGCTACACTGATGGTTACCAGTGACGGCATAATTCCGAACCACGCCCAAGGAATAAGGAAGACAACTGAAAACTAGCATCCCTCTCTCCAAATTTCCATACCAACGTATGGACTTTGAGCTTCAACAGTTTTAACTTTTACAAGATGATGCCATATATAATGAGTTGATTTTAAAATATGGTAACAGGGATAGAGTTTTTAGGTGACACACATCCAATTGTGATCTTCAGACAGCCTACGGCAAATATTCCAGAGCAAAATTTAAACTCAAAATATATTTTCCATTGTAAAAATATGCCACAATATTAATTTCATTTTATTTGAGTACATTCCATACATACCAATTATACCACTAAGCCTTTGAAATTTAATAATACTGTATGATTGTACTAATTCTTTCTATATCAGTTAAAATTTAGAACTCAATTAATAAATTAATTATTATGGCATGAAAACCTATCTATTTGGAGCATATTTTATATGATAAAAATGGATGATTCTAAAAAATATTAGTTGCATAGTAAAAATACTGTTTTTCTATAGGAGAGTGATATCTAATTCTAAGGGTTGATGTACTTTTTTTTATTCGGAAAACGAAAAATAAAGAATATTATAGCATTAAATTCCATTTCATGCATTGGCTGTGTTAATAATTAGTTGATACAAATTTCACTGCATTTAACTGGGTAGTCAAAAATTTAAATCAACAAAATCGATGAAAATGTGTTTAAATTTTGAGAAAATAATTAATGATTTGAATTTCAATGCAATTCTAAGGAACTCTCTTAAGCCTTATCAACATTTCGCAGAATTTTGAAAGCAACTAAAATCAGAAGTATACATTATACTAATTAATACATTGCATACGAAAAACATTTGTTTACTTTTCTCACTGTCTGTCGTTATAGTACAACTCATATAAAATCACGCATTTAGATTTATGCAGGAGTGGGTATCGCATAAATAAAATAATAATAATAATAATAAAATGTTTTGTTGAGGAAGATGCAATCATTGAATTATTACGATTTCTCATTGAAAGCCAAATTTCTACAAAATTCACATTCTACACAATCGGAGTTGACTGTAATAGAAGGTACCTATATAATTAAAATTATATTACTATTTTCTACTAGTTCAACTTAAATACTACTTGTAATTACCCAATTTTTGTTATATATGTACAAATTCCTTATTTTAAGCTTTATGTGTGTTAATCTGTGTTCAAGAAGCATAGAATTTTTCTATTTTTTCCCTCGTTTTTAAACAAATACATTTAAAAAAAAAACTTTTTTAAAAAAAAGGGGAAATAAATTAAAAAATGATTTTGTAAATTCAAATGAAATAGAATTTAATCTAGTTATCTATAGTTTTTCATTCAAAAGATCATTATTACAAATCCTTTTCTGTTCGAAAACAAAAAGCAGACAGTCAAAAAAAAGAAATATATGAATTTTTTTCAAACAATACTGTTTTTCAAAGTTCATTGAAAAACAATAACTCCAGGAAAATTTAAATTTCTAAAAAAAAAAGGAAACAGGCATATCTAGAATGAATGAAGAATTTTCAATTGCTTTATGATGTAGATTCCTAGATTAACCCTTTGTTACACACACACAAAAGGTAAATAAAAGTCACGTAGTTACACTAGTGGCGCACATTATGTTATGTTAATTTCTGAGTTATAAAGTGATATTTGATATTTTTTAAAAGTAAAACAATATTTTTATACAAAAAATGCTTTCATAATGCTGTAATGAATTTTTTATGTACTATATCAACAATGTCAACGTTTAAGAAAACTCACCAAGTTGACAACCTCGATTTTGCATGAGTCGTACGCACTGAATTGGCAACCCTGTGCTTCATTTCACATTATGTAGCGAACATGGTTGCCATGGTTCACTATTGCAAACTCTCGTAGGAAAATACCACATCGATTGCCTGGACTGGAATCGTTGCATGAGAAGAAAAGCATTGTCTCATACGAAGACTTATTAACGATCAGGAGCTGCAGGATTATCAAAATCTGAGGATTTTATCAATGAAGTGTTGTATGATGTAGCTTCAGTGATGAGTTTAACTGAAGAGAAGCGCCAAGAACGAGTTTTGGAATAAAAGAACAAATAAATAGAACAACATAATGCATGTAAATTACAGTTTTACAATTTAAAGCAAGCAATGAATATGAACAGTTGCGTAATTTGTACAATGGGATACTATTAGGTGGAGGGGGGGGGGCTACCAACCTAGTTTAAATAAAATGTTTTTGTAGTAAGCAATGAAATAAAAAAACATATTTATCTCAGTTTGATGATAAATTTTATGTAAACTAAAGAAACTTCTGGAACAAAAAAGATATTGTATAAAAACGCAAGTTATGCGAATTATTTAACTCTGACAAATCGTGTTCATTAATATTCTGTTTATAATACTGTACACAAGCATAATCAGGATGTTTCATATTATTTTTACATGATGACTTTCTGCAAAGTGAAGAGGAAGTGAATATTGTATTATTTTAGCACGACCACGAGGATTGTACCATCTTTCCTCATCGGTATATAAACCTTCAGATGAATAAAAAACTGAATAGAGGTTAGAGATCAGAAGCAGACTTTTAAATTTACAAATTGATTTTTTAAAAAGGGGTTCCTCTGCACACCATCTGTGTATATAAAAGTTAAATAAAGTTTTAATTAATGCTTTTCAAACGGAATTGTAGCAAAATTTGATATAAGCACAATCAGAAACATTCACTGGGAGCTGAATAAATATAAATATTGTATACGAGATGCAAGAATTAGTTTTTATCTGCACGAATGAAGCACAAAACTTACTATCTCAAAAATTTTCTCAATGATTTGATTAATAATAAGTAAATATGTTTGAAAATGCATTATTAGCCTAATTATTTTGGTAACTTGACAATTTTACGGAGATCTCCACAAGAGGGTGAGATAGCTATTAATACTGAATTCAAGAAGAGTGAAGCATTCAATTCAATGTATTGTTTTTTAAGAAATAGGGATAGACGTAATTTAGCAAGTTTTTGAAAGCGGAATTATTGATGGTGCTCAAAGCGTTCGAGACAGTATCAGCAAGTGAGTGAGTGAATATTAACGTAACACTGTTCAGCTACACGAGAGCTTTTGGGGACGGTCCGCGTAATTTTGAACCATTTTCAAGTGACGCTAACGACATCTGAGCTAGCACCCCCTCTCCTAACTATTACACCACACCAACGGGAGGATGTTTGAGCTCTCGACAGTTTTAACGTGCATCACTCCCTACACGGCGGGTCTTCAGTGGTACTGGGATCGAACTCATGATGCGCTAGCCACGATCCGATGCCTAGACCACTTGGCTACTGCGGCCACACAGTATCAGCAAAACGGCTGATCTTGTGTAGTATTCGAGACTAGCAGATATTACTGTTATCAAAGTGTGGTTTAAAAAGAAGAAAAAACCGTCTTTCAACGTTGGGCTTGTGGTCATCACAGGCTCTCGGGAAGGAGAAAATCCAACAGCACTTCAAATTGTGAGGAATCTTAATCAAGGTACAACTGCAAACGTCTCTGAAAGAAATGTTGGTCACACATTACAACGAATAGGTTATGGTAGCCGACGACCTTTTCTAAGCCTCTATTATTTACTTTGAACAGGAAAAGGTGTTTCTAGTTGGAAAAGAGCACAAGGATTGAATTGTAGATAACTGGAAAGCGTCATGTGATCCGATGAATCACGTTTTTAATTACACCATGTAGATGGCAGAGTGCAAATATGGAGAAAACAAAATGAAAGCATGAACCCTATCTGAATTGGCACAGCTTTTCAAGATTTTTTTTGAGACTGCATTATGGTTTGGGAATTGTTTCTTGGCATTGCAAGTGTCCTTTAATTCGTATAGAAGAACGCCTGAATGCCGAAAGGTATTTAAGTGGGATCACTGATCAAGTACATTACTTTATATTAATTAAGTACCCAGCCAGATACGAATACATTCAGGCGGACAATGCTCCCGGTTATATTACTGCCCCTGTCTCCAGATGGTTCAAAGAGTCTGACAGAAACTTTACCTAGCTTAGTTGGTCTGCACAACCACTAGAACCTAATCCAACTGAGAATCTCTGAGATGAGATAAGATGGGGCATCTGAAAGAGTTGGATTCAGTACCATCCAAATGGAAGGCATAAAAGAATGCAATTCATCGGAAATTGTCTCAAATTTCTCATACCACCTGCTAACAACTCGTACAGTTCATGCCAAGAGCAATTCATGCTATGTTTAGGTAAAGAGTTGGTCACGTATGAGCTTAATTCATGTGACGACTTAGTCCCATGATAGTTACGTTTTTCTAAGCATTCAGTTCAAAAACTCACGTGACGTCATAGCCACACGATAAAAATAATGATATGTTTCCGACTAATCAGTTCATCCATTTCGTTGTAGCCAACTTTTGCTCTTTGGAGACACTTTCTCTTAAAAAGTACATAATTGACAACAATAATAACGCACATAGGTATACAAAATGCCTTTTATTTAAAAGTACATCATAAAATAATATTTTTTTTATTTTAAAATGTATTTATTAAAATTTTTATATTTTAAATGTACGGATAGAACAACAAATTGATGAACAAACGTAGAACAATTATTTTAATTTCTGCTTTGAATTCGATGGAGAACAACATGTGTTTGTCTTCATCATGTGACCGTCATGAATTGAGCTCATTGTATTAAAGGCAATTTGGCCACCCAGTGTATATTTTTGCAATGAGAATGATGCAATAGTCATTTTTTCATTATTTTCAGCAATATTTAACTTATTTCGACACCTGGAATCAACTTAATAGTTAAGTGAAACTTCATGAAAGTACAACTTCTTAAACAATTTTAAAATTATAATTTGTTTTTAAAATATACAAATAAAAAATTGTGGTTTCAGTAAAAAAATTGCCTTAAACTTTTCATTATATACTTTATGTTTTGTACAAATTATACTTAAGCGACCAACAATGTTTAAAAATTTGAAACATTTTCTATTATTTAATTTGTTTTAGAATTCTTAATTAGTTAAAAAAATAATTCATTATATCGATAGATATAAAAGTTTTCAAAATTGATTTCTTCATTTGCTATACAAATCATTTGAACATGTGCTTTGTTATTTTTCTGTTTGAAAGTCAGAATTATATTGTCGCACTTTTCTGTTGCACGAGGGTTGTTGGTGAAGAGCATTGTAATTCTGAAATATGGTCAAATGTCGTAAGATGGCATACCATTCTCTTAACTTCCACACTACACTAACGGGAAGACGTTTGAGTCTCGACATATTTAAAGTGCATTGGTCTCCTCTGCCCGGCGGGTCTTCAACAGTACAAGGCTGGAACTCATGATACGCCAACCTTGAGTCCTCGACCTTGACCCTCAGGTTATCATGGCTTCTATATTTTTATTTCATCTTCCGAAATTAAAATAATAATAGTATTATAATATACCCCCTTCTGTAGTTTATTCGGGATGAATTCACCGAAATTATTATTCGAAGCGTTAAATTAATTTCTTATGAAATTTAACAATGTGTTTAAAATTTAAATAAATAAAATTATTACGGCATATTTTTTACCTTTTGCATTCGAGACCCTCTAGAGATATTCATTTTAATATATCTAAACGTATTTATATTAATTTCCAATTTTTTTAAAAATAATATGAAAGCAGGCTCAGTGGCTTAAGGGTACTATGCCCGTCTCGTAACCATATTTCGGGTTCGATCCCGGCTGGAGTACACAGATTTTCTGGATACAAAATTCGTATAGGCACGGATGACATATGATTATGTGGACGTCAATTTTTGGTAATGCTAACTGCCAATAGATGATGTCATAACTGAAATACCTCTCACACATGGGGACTTGTCATGTCTAATAAGGTTAGTGGGCCCAAATGCATAAAAAAACAACTTTTAAAATTTAATGCATTAGATAAACCTTTCAAAGTAAATTAAAAATTCCGTTAAAAAATTCCGGAGTAATACATACACAAGAAAAAGGTTGTTCTAACAATTTTGTTCCTGTTTATTTTTTAAAAGAAAAACAATCTTTAAGTATCATTATGAGCTTTTGTTGTTCAAAGCTTGTTTTTTCTACAAAATAATATAATGCTTTTGAGCCTCAATTATACACCAAGAGTTTCTTCAAGGATTTCTATCTTCAACAATATATATAAGAGGCTAAATTTTCCAGTTTATCTTTATCACAATATGTAAAGTTCAGTAATTATGATTATTCACGGTATGAAAAGCATTTTTTGAAAGGAAACTAAATGCGTATTATGTTTAAACCGCTTGTTATATTATTACTTAGATATCTTTAGAACAGTTATATTTTACTTACAATTCATAGATTTTGAAACAAATCAGGAAGTAATTCATTTTGATATAGGTACAATAAATACTTGAGTAAATAATGTTAGTAATTTAAAATAATTCATGTTTAGGAAAAATAATTTTGAATTTTTTTTTGTATCTTCCTGCAAAATGACCTTTCTTATTTTTGACTCGAATATAGGTTAGAAAAACAATTAAGGATTGATTTTGACTTATGCCACATTGAAAAACAACACGATGTTTATTGGGGACAGGTCTTGTAATTTTGTACCATGTTCAATGAACGAGCAGGACACCTCCGTGGGTGCCCCCCTCTCCGAGCTTCCACATCATGCCAAGGAGAAAAATAAAAGCCTCGATAAATTTAATGTACGCCAGACCCTGTATATGCCTTTACTCAGTAGCATAAAATTTCACACCGCGACTCGTCAACGCTGATCACAAGCTTGAGTACATGACCATCTAGGTACCGCGTCCAAACATGACTAAGGAAAGCAACCATTATTGTTACTACGGTATTGAAAATAAAATTAGAAAATATAAATGTGGGTGATAATTAAATATACATGTAAAAATAGAAAATATTATAAATATTTAATCCATAAAAAGTTTGAAGAATTATAAGAAAGTTAGAATTACTGAGCAAATATTTAACCCTCATATACACTGGTGTCCAAAAATTAAGCATAATTGATAATTATGTGAATAAAGAAATAACTGTAAAATCAGAATGGCGGGAAACGTGAAATGCGAGTGTAAAATGGTTATAAAATAAGGAAGCAAATCAAAAGAATGATAATAATTAATTTTATTATCCAAAGTAGCAGTTTGAAAGAAAACTGAGCATAGCAAGGATTCACACTTTAAAGAAATATAAAAGAAAACATTAAATAAAATATTGATGCTGCAGTTTAATAAGACGTGTGGTCACCTCTGACCGCCAGGCACGCTGCACAGCGATTTACAATACTTGCTATGAGATGATGAATGAGTTGCGGGCTCAAACGGTTCCAAGCTTCTTGGAGAGCTCTCTTCAGTTCTGTAACGGAGCTTCGTGGGTGCGAAGCATATCCCATACATGCTCGGTAGGATTTAAACCAGAGTAGTTCGCAGGCCACGACATGCGTTGGATGTTTTCCGTTTCAAGGAAGTCATCAATCAGCACCGCTCGGTGACATGACGCATTATCATCCATGAATATGAAATCAGGACCGACAGCACCTTGAAACAAGCTAACCTAAGGCTCAAGAAGTTCGTCTCTCTATCTTTGAGCAGTCACACACCCCGTGTCAAAGAAATGGAGGTCGGTGCGACCGTCCATCATGATGTCTGCCTATACCATTACTTCCCTTGATGGAAAATGATACCTTTCCATTATGTTTCTTGGTTCAAAACATGTTAAACGTTCTCTCCATATCGTTACCCACCGATAATCACTACTCAGTCTAAACCGGGATTCGTCACTGAACATCACATTAGCCCACTCTCCCACACTCCAATGTTGATGTTTGAAACTCCAGTTCAAACGAGCGCGTATATGCGCAGACGTAAGGGAAATGCAAACTGCTGGTCTTCTGGCATATAGGCCAGCATGATTGAGTCTCCTGTAAACAGTTTGTCTCGAAAATCGTATTCCTGTGGCGACTGTGAGCGCAGAACCCAGTGCTCTGGAAGTACTGCCCCTCTGACGTCGCGCATTTATTACCAGATATCGGTCTTGGCGAGGGGTTATGACTCTTGGTCGACCTGATACTGGTTGTCGGGTAACATCTCCCGTTCTTTGAAACCACTGCCACAGCCTTGTGATTACAGACTGGTCCACGTTCAGAATTCCAGACACTTCAGTTTGTGATCGTGAGGATTCCAGCATTCCAACGATTCTTCCTTTCGTAAACATGTCCAATTTTCGTCTTTGTACCATCATTCATCTTGTTTGATGGATAACAATGTTCCTTCGCACAGCAGTTGCACGAAACTTCTCTGAACTGCCTATGTTGCGTGAATCGGTTTCTCCGCGTTACGACATGCGCCGGTGTTTCGCAGAGAACGTAATCGACTGAAAAGTTTTGCATAAACCCAATGTTTCTTCTTCCCCCAATTAATATCCGCAAGAAATTTGGAATAATTTAACGAATATTTACTCTATGTTTTTCGCATTTTACGATTTATGCTTAACTTTTGGACACCAGTGTATATATATACACTCATGTCCATAAAATAAGGATAAAGAAGTTCAGGCAAAGAAAGAGACAGAAGCAAAACAAATTTGACTTATTTGTAAAGTCTATTTATTAAACAAAAGGTAAAGAGCCAAAAAGATACTATATGTTTGACATAATTAATAAAAATTGCGATTTTTACTCCCTGGAGCAAATTTCAAAAAAGAACCTATGTACAATGAACAGTATAACATGGTAAGTATGATGATTACTACGGAGTATGTCTCCCGGACGATGCAATACAGGCTTTACAACGCCTACGCATGTTGTGTATCAAATTATCAATCTGATATTGGGGAATATTATACCACT
This sequence comes from Trichonephila clavata, assembly GCA_019973975.1. Lineage (NCBI taxonomy): Eukaryota > Metazoa > Arthropoda > Arachnida > Araneae > Nephilidae > Trichonephila > Trichonephila clavata. The sequence goes on from BMAO01004426.1 coordinate 11,580, forward strand.
CATCAAGCAATACCCTCCGAAGTTCCGGTAGACAGGTGGGAGGGGATTGAGGGGCTGCAATTCGTCGGCCAAGCATATCACTCACATGCTCTATTGGATTCAAGTCCGGTGAGTATGCTGGGCAAACCATACAAGTGATGTTCTCCGATTGAAGGCATTAGTCTACAATGTTTGCACGGTGAGGACGGGCGTTGTCATCCCTAAACACAAATTAAGCACCCATGGCGCCCCGAAACAAACGTATATGTTGTTCCAGAAAGACATCCCGATGGATGTGGCCTGTCATCGGTACACTCTGAAAATGCAGGTCAGTTCTGGAACCAAGAATAATTCCTCCCCAAACGAGCCATCCTGCACCACCGTAACGGTGTTGTTCAATGGTGTTCTCTTGGTGGTAACGGGTACCTGGCGCTCTCCATATGAAAGTCCGGTGAGAATCAGTCTGCAAACTTAACCTGGACTCGTCGAAAAACATCACACAAGACCACTGTTGCGGTGTCCACAATGCATGCTCTCTTTTCCAGGTTAATCGCAGGCGATAGTGATTTGCGGTAAGGGGAACACATCTGACAGCCCTACGAGCATATTGACCAATGTGCCATAAGCGTCTGTACACGGTCTGCCTCGAAACTGTCGTACCGGTAGCTAAAGAGAGCTGACGAGATAGGTCTGATGCTGTGCTCCGTCTGTTTCTTTTATCAGTAACTGCCAAATACCGGTCCTCATTAGGCGTTATATCTCGGGGGCGACCTGCTGTAACATCTACTCACATTACCATCATATTGGAATCGTTGCCAAAGCCTGGGGATGACACTCTGGGCGATTCCAAGTTCGTCGGATACTTCCAGTTGTGTACATCCATATTCCAGTCGTCCGATAATTCTACCATGTAATAAATCATCCAAATGCTTCCTTTGTGCCATAACTACGCGGTTATTGCAATGAAAGGCTTTTAAAGCGCTTGTGAACAATTTTACTTCTTTGCCACTATTCCTTATATTCCCTTACACTATCGTCATTGTGACGTACTATTCGCGCCATCTGGTAGTTTCCTGTAATTTGCATATTCTTCTTCAAGATGTGTGTGATAATTCTACAGGTGAAATTTTTATTTTAGAGTTCAATTTCTGTGTGATTTTGAATTATCCTTAATTTATGGACATGAGTGTATATAAATTTATATTTATTCACACTCAAGAAAACAAGTTTTTGACATCTATTGGTAAAACTTGATTCCAATGACATATACAAATTTCAAGTTTATTGAAATTAATCATTTCGATAATTTAGAGCTATGCCCGTTTAATTTCGGAAAGTTTCAAACTTCTGAAGAGCACCAGTTTCAAGTCAACTGAATAAAGTCGCATCTAATATGTTTTGTTAGTGAGTGTTCATAATTTCAAGATTAGTTACAAACATTCTACTACACTATATATGTGTGACTTTGGTGGAAGTGTGAATTCGATAATTCTAAATCCCCCTAAAGGATTTTAACCTAAGAAGGAAGCTGCATCCAAATATTTTATTACCTAAACAAGGTTCTGTACTACCTTAATTATTCCGTTTCAAAGTTTTAATACACAATTACGTTTATTTGTTTTTGTAAATAAAAAATGTCTTGTGTTAACGTGTAAACATTAAAAGGTTATGCTCTAAGACAATTAGCCTAAATTATAATTCAAGGTTTTTAAAAGTTTTGATAAGCATAACTTGAGTTTATTGGATGTAAATATTTGAAATTGTTTCTTTTGTAGTTGTTGAAAAATAAACTGAGAAAAATAAACAAAGATAATAACATTTAAGGGAAAGACAGCAATAAGTTTTACACGATTGTTAACATCATAATTTACATGATTAGTTGAATTTCCATTAAAAAAGTATGATTGAAGCTTTTAAATAAAATATTGTCTCATTCTGATTATGAATGAATTAAAATAACTTCATAAGAAGCGAGTAGCTTAGAGTTTAGCAAATAAAATGATCAAACCGGCAAAAATAAAACATCAAAATTACACTTCAACTTCTGTTTAGTTTAGCATTCAGTAACTTCAGTTAATCTTTTTAAAAATTATCGACAGAAATAATGAACCAAAAAATATTTCTAATGTTAATTACAAGAATTTAAGAAATCTCTAAGCGCATTTTTCTTATTATTGAACAATTGCTTACTTTTCGGTAAATAGAAAAGTAAGTATGACTTTTTTAATTCGATAAATGAAAAGTACTTTAAAAAATAAATATTATTAATAATATTGTTATATTTAATACAGTTATTTCGTATTCAAATTTTAACAATTTTCATGTCTTGCAGAGGAATTAAAACAACTGGATTATTTTTATTGAGAACATTCAGAAATCCTGTGCACCACAAAGCATCACACGGGGGCTTACATCACAAATGAAATGTTACAACACAACCATCATTCCTTCTCCAGGATTCCAACCCAGGCCCTACGGCACAGCAGTCAGCGACAGTAACCACTGTATCGAATGGGTGGCAAAGAAGAGAATTGGTTACTAAAATAATGTGACTTTCACTAAACATCGCAAAGTTGTTTCAAAATATTCCATTCACAAAACGGTTGAATTTTATTTATTAATAACTTTTCTATATTTTTGTGAAATAAGAACAAATTTTGATTATAATTTGTAAAAAAATGTATCATTTATTGCACGCGAAGTTATTTTACAGTTGTAACTTTTGATTGATAGCTGGTTCGTTTCTGTTACTAGTACACATCCGGACATTCTGACATTGAAGAACAATTGATTCAAAATTGTAAATATAAGTTATTCTGTTCCTTTTGAGGAAAGATTTAAAAAAAATTAGTACTTTAAGGATACGACGTATTACATTTAATGTTTTATCAGATATTTTTTCTGGATGTACCAATCATAATATTCATTATTGAATAATTGTTTAAAACTGTTAGTTTTATTTCTTCATTGAGCATTTAGAATTAGTTTTCTTAACTTAAAATATTTTCAGAATTCATTTAATCAATGATAATATGTGGATGTCCGATTGTCAAAAAGCATATATTAAAAACTTTATTTCAAATTAATCTTAGTGATAAACTTACACGTATTTAAATATAAATGTATATGGAATGAACAAAGTATTAATTACAGTTAATACATGCAAAATAATAGTATAAATTTTGCAAAATAAAAGCTAAGATACAGGAAAAATAGCATTTTCACAAAAAAAGGAAAGCTATTTAATATATATTTGCAGAAGCTTGTTTAAAAATTCTACAAAATGGAACGCTTTAATTTGATGAAAATCTTTTTAAATAAAGTTTAATAAACTAAGTTTCTTTCTTTATTCAATAGGTTTATAGAAAAAAATTATTCACCAATTCAAATAAAGGTTCATCATAGTGGAATATAAACTAAAAATATTTTAACTAGGCGCAACCAGTTTTCATGATAACCAATAAATATTTTAAATAAATAATTAACCTAAAACTAAATGAAATGTAAATGAAGTTTCTTCATAGAAATAAAATAAAAAGAAGCAAAACGTGTTTTGCGTCTAATTAAACTACTTATTTTCTACTAAATAAATATATTTATAGGATTTTTTGGAAAATTTTACAATTTACCACGAACAGGAATCAGTTATATAAAATAAAGAATATATATGTCAGACAACAACTTATTTTTTTAACTAAACATTTAGTGTTAATATACAAGTCAAAAATTAAAAACTTTCTAAATACTCGTAAATCATGGAATATGTTTTAAAAGAAATATTCTTACCCTCTACGAAGCAATATTATTTGTTCCTGTTGAAACGTTAACTGTGTGAGTTGGGTAAAATTAAAGAACTTAAATGTTTCTATCGATTTCACAATTCTTTTATTTTTTTATGACAATGGAATCAGTAATATCAATCAAAGATGTGTTGTAAGTATTTTCTTACATTAAAAATTATTTAGCAATCGGGAAAACTTAATTAAAACAAGGAAGTTGAATGCCCACTACAAGTACATTCAGGTATCAGCAATTTCAAAAATTATCCAAGCATGAATGTTTTTCTTCTCTCACCCTTATTCTTTCAAATATCAACGGATAAATCAGACTATTACTTTATATTATCTGATTGTAGATAGAATTGTAATGAAAAATATATCAGATTTTCTTACTAATTCAGTTTCCTTTCTTAGAAACCTTGAAGACTTGGAGTTTAAAAAAATTGAGACAAGTTTCCTTAAATTAACAATGCATCAGATTTTGGTGAAGATATTCGCTTATTTTAGTACAAAAACAGCTTAAAATTCTAAAACAACGAAAGCAACCAAAATATATTCTAAAAAAAATGGTTTGGCAATGTTAGAATGCAATGAAGATACAAAAATGTAAACATTTAAAAATAAATCAATTTTATATATATATTTGGAGATAACATTAGAGCGTTTACTCATTTTGGAAAAATGTTTCTCTAAAATTTGATCCAAACTCATTTCATAGTGTAACATCAAAAATTGTTTTCTAGAAATCAACCCTTTATCTACCGCATTATGAATTACCGCAGCTTTTTTCATGTAAAATTTTTTTTTTAATCACTGCATTGAAAATTAAGGGATATACATAAAACAAAATACTCAACATTAAAAAATTTAATCCGTTAGAGCTAATTAATTAGTTAAAGATATTCAACTGTGAAAAAATATTACACTCATGTCCATAAATTAAGGATAATTCTGAATCACACAGAAATTAAACTCTAAAATAAAAATTTCACCTGTAGAATTATCACACACATCTTGAAGAATATGCAAATTACAGGAAACCACCAGATGCCGCGAATAGTACGTCACAATGACGGGAGTGTAAGATAGGGGTATATAAGGAATGGTGGCAAAGAAGTAAAATAGTTCACAAGCGCTTTAAAAGCCTTTCAGTGCAATAAACGCATAGTTAAGGCACAAAGGAAGCATTTAGATGATTTTTACGTGGTAGAATTATCGGACGACTGGAATGTGGACGTACCCAACTGGACGTATCCGAGGAACTTGGAATCGCCCAGAGTGTCATCTCCAGGATTTGGCAACGATTCCAAGATGATGGTAATGTGAGCAGATGTTACAGCGCAGGTCGCCCCCGAGTTACAACGCCGAATGGGGACCGGTATTTGGCAGTTACTGCCAAAAGAAACAGACGGACCACAGCATCAGACCTTACTTGTCAGCTCTCTTCAGCTACCGGTACGACATTTTCAAGGCAGACCGTGTACAGACGCTTAGGGCACATTGGTCTATATGCTCGTAGGCCTGTCAGATGTGTTCCCTTACCGCAACTCACTGTCGCCTGCGATTAACCTGGAGTAGAGAGCATGCATTGTGGACACCGCAACATTGGTCTTATGTGATGTTTTCCGACGAGTCCAGGTTTAGTTTGCAGTCTGATTCTCGCCAGACTTTCATATGGAGAGCACCAGGTACCCGTTACCACCAAGAGAACACCATTGAACGACACCGTTACGGTGGTGCAGGATGGCTCGTTTGGGGAGGAATTATTCTTGGTTCCAGAACTGACCTGCATGTTCAGAGTGTAACGATGGCAGGCCACATGTATCGGGATGCCATTCTGGAAAAACAAGTACTTTTGTTTCGGGGCGCCATGGGTGCTGAATTTCTGTTTATGGATGGCAACGCCCGTCCTCACCGTGCAAACATTGTAGACGAATGCCTTCATTCGGAGGACATAACTCGTATGGGTTGGCCAGCATACTCACCGGACTTGAATCTAATAGAGCATGTGTGGGATATGCTTGGCCGACGAATTGCAGCCCGTCAACCCTCTCCCACCTGTCTACCGAAACTTCGGAGGGCATTGCTTGATGAGTGGTATGATATTCCCCAAGATCAGATTGATAATTTGATACTCAGCATGCGTAGGCGTTGTAGGGCCTGTATTGCATCGTCCGGGAGACATACTTAGTATTAACCATCATACTAACCATGTTATACTGTTTCTTGCTAATAGGTTCTTTTTTGAAATTTATTCCAGGGAGTAAAAACCGCAATTTTTATTAATTATTTCAAACATATAGCATATTTTGGCTCTTTACCTTTTGTTTAATAAGTAGACTTTACAAATAAGTTAAATTTGTTTTGCTTCTGTCTCTTTCTTGCCTGAACTTAATTATCCTTAATTTATAGACATGAGTGTATATAAACGTTTTACTTAAAATAAATAATCAAATCGTTTTCTAAAGTCTTCAATAACAGGCAAAAAAAGACACCTTTTGACATTAACTACTTTTTCGGAACAAAAAATGACAATCTTCTTAATCCGATTCAAATGTTAGCTGAAAACGCAATTTTTTTATATGTATATGCATTCATCTTCCACGCTAAAATACTCATCATAAAACCCGTTTTGCCACATATTTTGAAAGAGAGGATTTTAAAGAATATACCTGTTAAGTATCGTCAGAGTATTCGTAAAAATGGTTATTCTACGAACTTTTAAAGTGACTGGTACTTATAAGTACCGTCGGTAGAAATGGTTAAGAGCGTAGCTCTTTATCTACCAACCATTCGTGCCTAGTATTTCAAGACTTAATTAGGTTCGCACTATAGTATTTTGTCTAATGTATGCATATCTTAAAGAAGGTTAGGTACATCCCATACATTTTTTTATACAATTACAGATTTATATATACGTAAGTCTCAAAAAGAATTCTATAATTATTAGGTTTACCGGAAAGTTAGGTTCGTTTTATTTACTTGTTTCAACAAGTATGCGCATATTCATTTGAGAAATAGTTGACTCTCTTTATCGCAATGTATACCTACCAAATGAACTAAAACTAAGATGATTCATGTTAGAATTAAGTGAGATGAGATCGCTTACCTTGGCTACTGATAAAGGTCTTTCGCTAGAAATGCCCTCAGAAGTTTGTAGAAATTTAATGTAAGTGTTTAGGGAAGGCACAGGGAGAGCTTCTGATAGAACATGCAGGAGATTTCAAGTATGTGATATAGACTTCTCTGATAAGCCAAGCTCTCAGAGACCCAATTTAATCAACGACGTTACTGTCAAGATCATATTGTCACGTAGAAGGAATAAGGCGATGTTATCCAATACACAATTTATTTTGTCGTAGTGTTTTACACGGGCAGCACCACAACTGAAGACCTATCCAGCTGCAGTACTTTTATAAACCTGGTGGAGGGTTCTAGAATAACCACCAGGGGAAAGGTTAACATAAATTCACAATTTACATAATTTGCAAATGTCCATAATAATAAATAACGAAAGTCATGATTAAATTTAACAAACAAATACCTGAGAGGCACGAACCTGAGCCACTTGCATGGTAGAGCAGTTCTCTAACCGTTCGGCCCCTCAGAGCGTATCAGTTTGTGACAATATTAAAAGAAAATCCTGTTTAAACTCTTAGAGGTTGCGGAAAGACGTGATAAAGCTCAACAAATCATTTACGACCATGTTCGGAAACTAGGATTCGTGTTGGAATATTCGAGTTGGGTGCCATATAAATTACGTTAGAATAATTTTAAGGTGACAGAACACCTTTAAAACTCAATTTTCGGTCAAAATATCGATTTTTCGTTTTTGATCAAATATTAAAATTCAATCTTTTATCTTTCTAAATCTGTAAAAATTTTGTTTCTAGCTTAATTAGAAGCCAAAATACAGCTTTTTAAATATTACTTGATCATGAATTTCTCTGACCGGAAATGCCTTTCTGCTAACCGGAAGTGGCCCAAATTGTTTGTTTACGTTTCTCTTTTATGGTATTTGACATGAAATATGAAAATTAATATACAAATATTTTGTCAGAAATTAAAATAGAATATTGAGAATAAATATAAATGTATTTGGAAATACATTTTCCTTTTTATGTAGGAAATCTGGCATCAAATTGTTGTTTAGTGACTTTGTTTACATAGTTTGATTTTCATACTGAAAGAATCGACAGGTAGAAAGTTAAAAAATAATTCTATTCTGTTTTATTTTTGCTTGAAAATGGTTAAAGTATTGCTAGAAAGCGTAAGAGACATTTTTTTTGGAAATAAATACACAAAATTTCCGAAAATAACAGCAATTCAACACCTGTTCCTGAATGCACTGCTAGTTCTTCAAAATTGGGAAATGAGAGTATGTCAACTGCAGAAGAAATGCCTGGTCCTCTGTTTGGAAACAGAATCATTGATCTTGAGCTTATTGTGGAGGCATTTTCTCAACTTTGCTGCCCAAAATGTTTTGCTGAAAAAGTAGAGCTTTTTGAGGATTCCATGTATGGATTATGCTCTCATTTTACACTAAAATGTAAATGCTGTGACTTTTTCTTTGCATTTGCTTCATCAAAAAAAGTTGTAAATGCACCAGTCATAAATACCAGGCTAGTATATGGTATGCGGCAGATAGGCAAGGTTTTTGCTGGTGCATTTAAATTATGCTCAACATTAAATTTGCCTCGACTGAGACAAAAACTGCTTTCAAAAATCAGGAAGCAAAGCTTTTAAAAGTGGTTCAGGAAGTAGCTGAGGAATCCATGAAAAAAGCTGCTACTGAAATTGTGGATATAAAAGAAAATTTTTCATCTGATTTTGTAAAATGTGGCATATCTGTGGATGGCACATGGCAGCGTAGAGGCTATACGTCTATGAATGGTTGTGTTGCTGCAATATCAGTTGATACTGGTAAGGTGTTAGACGTAGAAGTTATGTCGTCCTACTGTCCAACATGTAAGAGACTTCAGACTATGCCAAGAAACTCTGAATATGAGTCGTCAAAAGCCGACCACATATGTCAGTGTAACTTCACGGGATCTTCGTCAAAAATGGAAATTGTGGGGGCTTCACGAATATTTCTTCGTTCAGAAAAAAACCGCAGACTTCAATACACGCAATATTAGGGGAATGGTGACTCAAAAGATTTCATGAGTGTGAAAGACACTTATGGAATGAACAGTGTGACAAAGTTTGAGTGCATTGGCCATGTACAAAAGAGAGTGGGCTCGCGTCTAAGAAAGCTAAAAACAAAAACTAAAGGACTGTCTGGTAAAGGCGAATTAACTGATAATTTTATCAACCGACTTCAAAATTACTACGGAATTGCTGTACGCAGTAATGTCGGAAAATTAAATGCCATGCAGCAAAATGTAATTGCTGCGTTATATCACTGTGCATCAAGTGATAAGAAACCGATGCATGGTCAGTGCCCAATAGGGAAAGACAGCTGGTGTTATTTTCAGCGGGGGGTGGCAAATGGAACAAAATATTCCACAAAATATGCTGGTTTATCAAATGATGTTTTAAATAAAATTAAACCAGTATATTTAGAGCTATGCGACAAACAGATATTAAGTAAGTGCTTACATGGACGCACGCAAAATGCAAATGAGTGTTTTAACGGAATAGTCTGGCAAAAAGTTCCGAAAGAAGTATTTGTTTCGCTCAAAACAATTAAATTTGGGTCATATGATGCTGTTATACATTTCAATGAGGGATTAAATGGGTACCTCAAAGTTTTTAATAAGATGAATATTGAAAATCCTGGGGTGTTTACCTTACGGGGATATAAACATTTAAATAAATGCAGAATCCGTGAATCGATTCATAACGCAGACCCCAAAACAAAGAAACATAGGAAAATTTTAAGAGCCCTTAAAAAGAAAAAAAAATTTTTTTTAGAAGTTAAAGATGGAGAGAATTATAAATCAGGTGCATTTTAATAAGAAAGTAAGTGTTTTTCTTGTAATCAGATTAGTTTAATGTTATTTTTGTCGTTTTCTCAAAATGAGTTTTTTTACATTTTTTCTTACCGCAAAACACAATATCTCAAAAAGTTATGCTTGGATGAAATAAAAATTTTATATATATGTTTTTTAAATACTAATACAGGAATAGACCTCTCTTAAGATTTTATGTAGAGTAGACAATTTTTTTATACAGCAATAAAGTGAAAATTACAATAGCTTTTAAAGAAAATTTCAACGTTAAGAAGCTCGAAACACAATAGCTTCTCACGTAATGGTTATATTACCAAAATAAGTATCTATTCTATAGATAAGGTTGTATGCTATATTATTCAATTTACAAAATGTCAATATATTTATTTTATTTTCAGTTATCATGTTTTGCGTAAAGTCTTATTTTTGCTTATTTTTTCATAAAATACCCCTTTTACAGAAAAAATGTGCACTAATAAGACTTTACTTGGGTGTTTTTCTGATTTTAAAGACCCATAAGGTCATAAAATATGCATTAACAGGCAAAATTCAGGATAATTCAAAAAATTTTCTTCGAAGGTGTTCTGTTACCTTAATGATCGTTTCATATGCACATATCACTGCTTGGAAGAAACAAAATCGAACCCTTTTAGGACCGTATGCAAAATGTTTATTTAGAAAAACGTCGTAAGGAAAGGGTTGTATTATGAACTGGGAAAATCTGCTCACTCTCTTCTATATTGAAGCTGTCCCTGAGTAAGAGAATGTTGTGTTTATGGCATGGCATTCGCGCGCGGGGACCAATACTTTTTGAGCTGTTGACACCGAATCAAAAACCAAATTTGGAGAGGTACTGTCAGCAATTGGATAGTTTAAAAACAACACTCCAAGAAAGAGGCCGACTATGTTCAATAGGAAGGACAACATACTGCTTCATGATAATTCAAACCACGTGTTGCTTCGAAGACTCCTTAGAAATTCGTAGAGTGATGTTGGGAAGTATTGTAGCATCCACCCTATTACTCGAACTTTGCACATTCCGATTAACACTAAGTTTCTGTAATTAAAAAGTTATTTGCTGAGTAAAAACTTTGAAAGCTAAAAGTATATCACACAAGCACTGGTTCAATTTTTCGCTTCTAGGGATAAAGCACTTTTTAAAAATGGGATACACAAAGTGACATCCCACTGGCAAGAAGTCATAATTTATGATTGCAATTATATTATTCTATAAAGGTTATTCAAGGTATGAAAATATTTTTATTTATTTTATTTTATTCTAAAAACAGGACAGAACTTTCTTATAGAGCTAGTATACTCATTTCCAAAATTTAAGTCACAAACATGTTTTTCGTCATAATTTTAAAATGCTTCAAGAAAAACTGATATAATATGTATTGTATATATTTTGAAGAATGGATAACTCAGTATCTTCCTTCAGTTCAGGAAAATATGTTGTTTAGCGTTAGTTTTCGTAGAATTAACTGGATTGAGACCGTGCAAGCATTTAGGAAATTTGCTTCCAGTTTTCTGAATATTGCATTAAAACACATGTTTATTCGTAATGAAAATGACTTCTTATAAAATCATTTAAATTATTACTTGAGATGGAGAATCATTGGCAGGCTTGAAGCAGGCTAATCTCAAGTTGAGGTGACTTGATGGATGACCTGAAAGTGGTTTCCCGTTAATGGAATAATTTCCACACAAGTGATTCTGTCACCAGGAAGGTCGACCTTGATCGATACAGAGCATTATCGACTGCGCAGGATTGCTCCTGAGCATTAAGCTCACGACGACATAGGCGGACAACGGCTTCTCAGCTTGCTCGTGACCTTGGTGCTGTGTCTGGAAGAAGAATTTTCCGGCAAATAGTCTACAGAGCCGTCTTGCAGAGACTGGTCTTTATACCAGGCGTCCAGTTAGGTAAGTAACTTTTAATGCATCCACCAGAAAAAGAACGTATATTGTGCAGCTGAAAACATCAGCCATTGACACCATAAAAATGGAGGCGTTTTCGATTTAGAGTCGTGAGTCGAAATGTACCAGACAAAGTGATTCTCGTCGAGTCTTCATCTGGAGAGAAATTGGTGCTCACTTTAATCCCTTCTACCTAACAAAAATCGGCTGATTTGATGGCAAACAGAACTTTTTTCGGAGCAGCATAATGTTGGCGAGTCGTACATCACTTAAGTTGTGATGCAGATACTATAAATTCGCAGCGATATAGGGATACAATCCTGGAAGCTTATATGAGGTTTTCCTAGGGACTATGGGCCCGGACTAAATTTTTATGAATGACAAAGCTAGGCTACACAGAACTCACATTGTTGATGAATTTCATAAAGGAGCTGATATTTGTCGTATGAACTGACCCTCGAATTCTCCGTGCCATATTTCTATTAAATATGTGTTTGGGGTGATCTAGGAAAAGCCATTTCTTGGTGTAGCTCTCTTCCCAGGAATCCCCAGGAAATAAAAGTCCCGCTTTTGGAAAAATGGGATTTGTTGCCATAGATTTTTATTGACACCTACATAAATAATATAGCAGGTCATTGTGAGCCTTATATAGCGGTTCACAGTTGTCACACTGCATATTAGACATACTTTATCTGAGTTAAATGCTTTCTCTCTAATTCACGATTTCCCACTTTTTAATACAAACTTCATCTTAATTCAAACTTAAAATCATCTATATATTAAGTCGCTATAATCTTTCTCACATTGTAACATGTCTTAGTGCCAAATTTTGCTGAAACACACTGAACAGTTAATCAATTTTTACAGAATTTATGTTGTTGACCTTAATTTTGAACATGAGTGTACTTAAAAGAAATTTGTAACCCTCACATTTCGTCGGGAAGAATTTAATTTTTATTTTTCAATAAAATTTCCAAAATTATATATTTTCAGCAATAAAAACACTACATTTATAAATTTTTCATTGCTATTAGCAATGAAAAGTTTATAATTGCACAAAATTACTATTTCATCATAAAAAGAAAAGTTTTTAAAGGAAAGTTAAAAAGAAAAAGGTTTAGAAGAAATAGTCTAATTATGTACTTTAACAAAAATTTGTTTTTACTTAATGAATAAAGCTTAGTTATTATTCAGCGAAAAATTCTATATTCAAAGGACATATAAAAATATTTGTACATAAAACACTCTAATAAACTTCAAGTTTCAAAATCCTTTCCATTAAGCATATTGAATGTTCATAAATAAAAAAAACCTTGTTTTATTCACATAATTCTAGATTATTCCCAACTATTAAAAAATATATAGTAATTTAAAAATTAGAATGTTATAGTAATACTAAATTATTAGCAAACTATTCACGAGTTCACTTGCAATATCTTATCATAGTCATATGTCTTGATTGCCATTCTTTACCTGCATAATTACAAGTTTAATTATTTTTTTAACAAAATAAATAAAATGTTAAATATAATGAACAGATACCGATGTTCGAAAACAAAATCTAACATAAGCTTTCTTATTTATAAATAGTTAGGTAGATTTTAATATATTATCATTCTCCATAAAATATAAAGTTAAACTGAATCAGTTACAATCTGCGCATTTGTATTAAAATACCTATGGATGAGACAATAGAAATTGTAAATTGAAATAAATAAAAAAAGACCAAGATAAAGGAATTAAGAATGATTATAATGACATAAATATGCTCATAATTTTTAAGAGATGCAAAAATATTCCAGTATATATATATATATATATATATATATATATAATCAAAACACACAGCACACACTGCATAATATAGTTGTGATAGATACTTGAAAACCCAAATAATATATTAAAGTAAAAAAGAAATGATGTGGTATTCAATCAATTTCAATTATACTCAAGTTTTAAATAATTTTTTCAAACATTTTAGCAGCTTTTAATGTTTTATTAATGGAGCTAGAATTGGCCATACAAACAAAAAATAAAACAATAAGTAAGAAACACTTAAATAGGTTTAAGTATTATAGAAATGGAATACATTTATAAATAAGGGGGAAATTTCTAATTATATAAAGGTAATGTGTGCATTCCCAAAATAGCTACTATTGCGTGTTATTGTAATAACTAATATACAGAAATATTTTTTTCTAGTTATAACGAACCCCTGAATACCTTAAAACACTAAAGTTTAGCTAAATATAATACTAAACAGCTTAAAACATCATAAAGTCATCTTAAAGAATCGAAACTATGTTTTTAAACTATAGTTTCTTATACTAAATGACCACACTTTATATTGCGCATTTTCAAAAAGGACGATAAATCTATAGAAATGTTTTCAAATTGAAAATACATATACTCTAAAAATTTGATTCATAACTTGATTTTAGAACAAAATGTACTTTATTGTAAATACGACAAAAAATTGTTTCATTAGAAGATTGGGGAACTTATAAATCTAATAACAACTGAGGAATCTCCCTTCGAAGTAGTCATAATATTGCTAAATAATTAACTGTATTCCATCATTGCCTTTTAAAGAATAACATCTGAGGTAAAATAATAAAATTGAGAATAATTCTTTAAATGCACTATAAGGAACATTTGATATATTCCATTAATTTACGACATGGAGAAAATTCGAAAATATTTCTTAGAAATACTCACGATTCTTGAATTTTTCCGAGTTGTAGTTTGAATTTATGAAAAATTTATATCCTACATTATATGGAAAGTACAGAATATCAATTTAAAGCTCTCTTTTTTAAGTGTGCGTAGAACACATTGAAAATATTTTTACTTGTGAGGAATAGTTTTCTTGCGAAGATATATATTCCTTTGTTTAAAAACAGACATCTCTTATCAGATGAACGGGACACTCACAATTCGAGGAAAATACTGTTCATAAGAATCTTCTTTTTGACTGCAGGAAAAATTCAAAAATGTTCGAAGATATTGTCTGTCTTATATCTTACTCATTTACTTACATCAATAACCTGATAAGACTCTCTTATCAATTAATCACAAAATGCTCAAAACGAATCCATTCCACTAAAGTAAACAAAGAGAGTTCTGCAATAGAAACTATATATTTATTTTCAAAAACTATGTCAAAGCCAATATTTTGCTCATGGAAACAAAAATAGATTCTATATATATCAATGATTTGAACTGTAGATATTCTAATATTGTTGTATTCATTATTTTTTAAATACTAAGTCGTGTGAATTTGTTTATAATCTCAAATACTACACGACTAATAGTAATAAAGAATATCAGAAATAATTTAAAAAATGTATCCGTGTGGTAGCTTAGTGGTCAAGGCCACAAACTCGTGGCCGGAATTGCCGAGTCGTTGGTTCGACTATTGATGCCACTAAAGACTCGCCGCGTAGAGAGGTTAATGTACGTTGTGAACCTATCATGGCTCATTATTTTCAATTTGGCGTGAGGAGAAATTTAGGAGAAAGGAGTCACGACTCCTGTGACGTGCTAGTCTCTCGTTCACTTTTCAAAATTAAGAGGTCTGCTGCCAATTCAGAACCAAGTTTTGTAAATAAGATTATGTGGTCACAAGTGATTTTTCTGCTTTGGAATGCGTTCACGGGACTCTGTAGGAGAGATACTTCTCAATCTGTAAACCTTATTTTTATTTCTCACACAATATAATGAAGTTTCCTGCTTTATAGCTCTGTTAACTGTGCGAGTATTCTTTTGAGGTTAATTTCTTGTTTTTAAGGTATCCGAACACGTTGAAAATGACCAAATTCAGTCAAGACAGATATTTTTGTTTTTTATTTTATTGAATAGAGCTATCTTTTGACTTTACGAAACATACTTTATTTTGTTTCTACACTACCTAGAGGCCAAGTTACAATCAATTTTATAAATTTAGAAAAACCGGAAGTGGGTTCTTGATCTACCAGAAGTGGGCATTTAAATTGCTCAAAATCTATCATGGCGAGTCTGATAACTCAAAATATTGCGAATGTTTTTCTATAAAACTTTTTGAATCTTATATTTATGTTATTTTCTAGAGAATGTTCTAAAATATTTCTTATTGTATTAATATTTTTTGAGTTATGGCTTGTTATTAAAATAATGGTCTCATAAAAAAATGTAACATTTCTTATAATGTTTACTCAATCAGCTCTAAAATTTTCTAATTTTAATAAAAAATTTAAATTTTAGTACATTTTCTAGATAAATGCATTTAATTTGTTTTAGTAATACTTTTACTAATATATGTTTATTACTTTTTTCTCTAATTGCTCTGAAGTTTTTCAAAAATATTGCTAAAATTTCACTTATAAATGTGATTTTTGTAAAATTCAGGTAGTTTATTTTAAATTTTGATAGTTAAATAATAATATTTATCGGTATTGAGTCCTAAAAGAGCATTTATAATGTTTTAGTAGGCTATTTTGTTAAAAAGTACTCCGAACGTGTTCGGATACCTTAAATAGCAAAAGATATCTCCAATAAAATTCAAAAGTTTCTTTTTTTCCGTCTCTTTAGTTCTTTTTTATTCTTTTTTACTGTTGCTTTCTTTCTTTATGTTTTTAAAAGAAAAGGGGTGGGGGATCATAAATGAATCACCCACCATCCAATGCTAAATTATCTTATTTAAAAAAAATGAAGGACAAATTTAAAAAAAGTGTCAATTGAAAAAATGAATCAAAAAAGCATTTTCTTAAAAAAATCTTTCTTGTCATTTTTTTTTCTTTCATCCTGTTTCTTTATTTGGTTTGTACGGGGCATTTGTATCAGATAATTTTATTGTTTTTGATGTTTTTGTAAAAATACTGGGATAATGCATATTCTTTTTTTCTTCCATTATCCTTTATGTTTTCTTTTTTATTAGTTTTGATTTATATATTTACATTATGTAATTACGTATGTCAATTCAAATTTTTGGGCTTAAATTCAAATAATTAAAGTGATTAAGCCTACCTTATTTTTTCAAACACCGAGAGCAATGTTGAAAGTCCGAATGATTGTCGTAATAAAATCAGGGTTGAAAATAACCGCATGTAAATTTATAGCAAGCTAATTGAGTAGCACAAGTAATTTTTTTGAAAAAGGGAGGAATTCCCTCTTGAGTTCACATAACTTTGCATGAGAGTCAAAGTCCATTGTCACACAGTTGTAATGAAGCAATTGTTGCATACATTAAATTAAATGTATTTTGCACCTGGGTATCGCAACGCTATAACGTGAAGCAAGGATTCTTGACCCTTTTATTTGTTTTACGTTCATTTACAGTGTACTGCAGTTAAAAATGTAAACTTTGGTTTTGAGTAGCTTGTTTACTGATACAGCTTCTGTCAGAGTTATCGGAGTCAACTGCGATGGTCATCAAAGAAGCTACGTTACAGGGGAGACAAGAACAGACAATACGACACAAAACATGTAAGCTCCAACCTGTTTGCTTCAGGACTCTACTTGGTAGTGAGTGTTTAAATTGTCAAGAATTTCATTAGATCACTTCGAATTATCGCGTGTTGTATTCTGGTCAGCCACAGATTTTACTTCGAAATATTAAGTACCACAACGTATTGTTTTAGTTCGAAATATCAAGAGATTTTCTAGAGGCTGGGCATATACTTCAAATAGGCGAGAGGTTCGTACTATCGAAAGTTTGAATTAGGGAGAGTCGAGTATTTACAAATATATGCAAAAAATAATTAGTTGCAAGCATTTTTTTAAAAAAAACCTTTGGTGGTAATTTAACAAAGTGCCATTGATTGCAATTTTGGTCACAATCACTTTTTTTTTCTTAAAACTTCAAATAACATCAGAAAAATAAAAAAAAATTACTAAATTCTTATTTATAATTGTAAGTGCTTTTAAGAACACTAATGCTTTTATCATTAAATTATTCAGGGGGGAAACGTTTTTGTTTTAATTTTTTATTAAGTGTAATTTAATGTTGATCATTTTGAATAAGCTACCAGGAATGAAAAGGGGAATTTTTATACTGCCAAATACATGTTGCTTTTTCACAAATAACATTTTTTAAAGAAAATCATACTAAATATGTAAGAAAATATAATATATCACTAATTTCAAGCATTAAATAATAAAATATTTTAAAATGTCTGAATTATATGAAACTTTAATTCCTAAAAGTTCGGTTTTTAATTTTGTTTGCAACATTAACTAACTAATTCGCTCTGAGAAAATTTTCCACCTGATATTATTTTATATAGTTAAAATAATTGTAAGAACAATATAATAATTCTATTATTATTTCTTAAAAGTTATAAAAAAATAGAAAATCATGGTCTTATTAAAAATGTTCGCAATATTTATATTTTTTTAAAGTAATTTACTATTAATTTGTATTTCTTAAATTTATTTTATGCATGGAATACGTAAAAATATTTATCAGTATCTATTAATTTATTATAAGTAAGCACATATTTCGTTTTCTCTTTTATTAGAATATTAATAACAGTTATAAGATTTTTTACAATACTTGTGTATGTTATTTTTATCAAAAGCCAGACAAAATGAAAATGAAGTATATATTTATTATAAAATCATGAGTGTGTGTGTGTATGTTTTATAAAATTTTAAATCTGAAAGTATCTGATGTATGCCGCATAAGATACGATTCCCATTTTCCTATTTATTAAATCAATGTACATTCATTGTCATCAAAGATTGCTCACTTAAAAATTGTTGGCTGAACAAAATATAATTTTATCTATGATTGTTGGTGTAAATGATTGAGTAAGTGTTAAAGTAAGTGATTATGAATTCAAAGCAAAATGATAATTTACTCCTGAAAACATTTAAAAAGGAATTGAGGTTTTATTACTCTTTTGGGCCACCTCTTGCATGAATGTATAATGTGATACGGTCGCACATTGAGGCATATATGTCCCGTAAAATGTAGAGTGGCATCTCGTTCCACAATGCCTGTAAACGCATCTTTAATTCAACCACACACGTAGGCTGCTAAAAACGTACCATTCTAA
>BMAO01004427.1:0-48006 GCA_019973975.1 Trichonephila clavata
CGTGATGTTATAGATTTCTTCAGTAATTTCCAGAAGCATCCATATGGTCACCAAGTCACCAACATAATTACTAAGTCACTAAAAATGGCCCCCAACATGGTCACTAGTCATTAAAAAAAGGTGATTTAATTTTTTTTCTGCTTACAATATATTGAAAAAAAATAATGCATGTAAATTACAATTTTTCAATTTGATCAATAAGTGTAAACATTTGTATAATTCGTACAATGAGGGGCTGGTTCGCTGTTAGGTGGACAGGGGATACGCTCCTTCCCTAGTTATGTTAAATTACGTAATTAAAATAGGATAAAACCTCAAACATTCCCTCTAGAATTTTCTTCAGCAGAATCTTCTACTGTTTGTCAGAATCTTCATTTTTTTTTAAATCCATGGATAATCTAAAACACATTATAATTAAATCAAAGTTATTTCATTAAAAATCTTTGCCTGTGACTGTGAAAAATCTGCATGTGGCAAAAAATAATGCGAACTACTTTCGTATTTGATAAATTATGAAGCACTGTGAATTTCGTTTAAATTAAGTTAATGAAATAAAATTATGAGAATAATTTCATTAAAAAACAAATCATCATTTATAAGTAAGAAATTATTATTAATGAAACATTAAAATGTTTTAATTTTTAATTAGGTAGATCAAACTTGTGGAAAATAAAGATGAACAGCTGTAAAAAAAGGAAATATTAAAAAAAATTATTTAATTGAAGAAAATGTTGTTCATGTCACACAATGATAGTAAACAGGTTAATAACATTTTTTTTGCAGAAACTAACTTCTACGGAAACTGTTTAACTCAGAATTTAACTCAGAAAAAAATACCTTATTTATATAACATGATTTTTTCTTATTAAAATCATGTAACTTATAATGAGTACTATTCGAGGAATACCTTAATGACTTAGGGGATGTGAGGGGTGATTTTCTATTTTTCCCTAAAGATAATTTCAATCGTAATAAAAACACTAATTTACAAAATATTTTCAAGGAAATTACAGATAAAAAAATTAATTTATACAAATATATATAATTATTTATTTACACAAACATATTAATTATTAACACTGATATGTATTCTTTTACTTATTCTTACAAACTTCTTTTGCTTATTTTTATAAAATTATAATTATTATTATATATTTTAGTTTTCAAAAAGGCTTCGTTAAATATCAAAAACTTTTCTTACGATTTTTCAAAAAATACCCAAAATTTTAATTAAACATTTAATAACTTCGTCATTTATGAAGATAATCTGACGAAACTTTTTTTTTCATGCGTAGAAAAATATTATCCGAAATCTACTAAGATTGAAAACATTGCTTAAAAATTACGAATTTCAAAAAAAAAAAGTTGCATTTTTCGTCTAATCTCCTTTTTTCGAGAATTCGTTTAGCTAATACTGTTCAAAATTAACCGGCAAGCGACCTTACAATAATGATGCGTTGAATGAGATGAATAGACTGATAACCTGTCCAGCGATAACTAAAAGGTTAAGATTAAATTAAAAGAAAAAAAAATTTAAAACAAACTCTATTTAAATGTGTTAAAAAGAATACAATTTATATGATATAAAAGCTTGTCGCGAGATTTAAGTACTCGTATTTATAAAGTTTGAAAATTTTAAAAATTAAATGTTATTTAATTTACTTGTTTATCTACACAGGTAAATTTCGCGACAAGCTTTTATATCATATAAATTGTGTAATGACGTTTTAAGTTGATAGTAAAAAAAGTTTTAATGGAAAAGTTTATTTTATTCTTTTTAAAGCATTTAAATAAGGCTTGTTTAAATTTTTTTTTACTTTTAACTAACACCCTATAAGCTTCACGGATGTAACAGTTTTTGAACTTCATTTTTACTCACTTAAAAAGGTCTGATTTATCCGAAGTTTTGCTCCCTTGTCCAGTACCGATGACAAAAAAATAATTTCATAATGATGTTCCATTGTCCTGATCAAGATCATCAGGATTAACGACTTCCCATTTTCAGATTCCAACCCACATCTAGATACTAATTTCAAATTTGGTGAGTAAAAGATTAAGTTACAAAGTCCAATTAACTATAAAAGGGTGCTTCTTAGTTTTATTAAACTATAATTTATTTTTTGATTACATGGATTAAGAGATTTTCACTCGCCTGTTTAAATTACAAGAGTTCAGTGAAATCTGATTTCTCCAATAGTTGCCTGCACATGTTGGTATTACAGGCAATGAAAAAGCGGATAAACTGGCAAAAGAAGCGAGAAATCTCAATAATGACAATTTTTCAATGTTACCTCACTGGAAGCAAATGCTGTCACAAATTTCAAATTGAGATAGAAGTCAATTTCTGTGAAGCATCAACTCCGTAATATAAGTGGAGACCGCATTATAACAAAGACCTTTGCTAGGCTAAGGACACATCATTACACAGGGAGGAAGATTGATAGGTATGGTAAAAGAATTTATAGGAATTGTCATAACTGTCCTGATACAGAGCTAACACCTGCTCATATTTTTGACTGTCCAGCTATTCTTTCTGCTCTACAAGGAGTAGGGATCTTGTTTTAGTCAACAAATCTCAGAGAGGATAATAGTTAACAGATTGACAGAACAGTTATCAGGGCCAATGATACTGTCTGATTTGGTTTCGTCGTGGTTAACACATCATCATCATCATTTAATTAATTACGGGTAGAAAATTGAAAATTTTGTAGAATCTTAATTAAGAATTACTTTAAGAAATTTTTGATTCTATTGATTTTGTGTGTGTGTTCTGGAATCATACAAGCTTTTAAGTTTTTTACTAAAAGTTTTTTATTTACCTATTTTCATCACAAAAATTACGCATTTTCATTACAAATGTTTTCATTAATAATTTTAGTAATGTCCTAATTTATATAAAGTTTAATACTGATATATTGACCCTTGTGAAATTTATAACTTATGAGAAATAATATGTTTTTCAGAAACTATTTTATGTATATTTGATCAAAACGAATTGTTTTGCTTAAAAAAACGTAAAACAAACTTTATAAAAAGATATTATCAGCAACATATACTTTAAAAACCCATGAAACTATTGAGCATGCATAAGTACTAAGTTCTATATGAAGAATTGGTTTAACCCGAAATCTCAGAAATATTTAAGCTCCTGCACAATCCGCAGGGAGGGAAATTGCGATAAAAGCAAATACAAAGAAAAACAGTGTAAAACTGTTTCCGCAACATCTTAAAGGTAATGGCTGGAAAGCAAACTGTAAATCTTATACTCCATTACTTTTGCAACTAAGCCAAAAGTGTAAAACATCTTGCCATCTACTTCGATTCTTTTTTAATTGTATTTTTCTCGTATTGTGTGTTATGTGAAATGTAAATTGTTTATCGTTTTCAATGTGTTTGTTATACAAAATAATACAACATTGAACTCCCGGAAGTATAATACAACTTAATATTTATAATAGTAACTAGCTTTTACCCGCGACTCCACTCGTGTTGATTTCTTTAAATGACTGTCAAAGTCTAATCATTATCATTAGAAAGTAAATAATATAGTAAGGTAATTTGCTTGACTGGAACCAATAAAATTTAAAAATTCTAAAATTGAGCTTAGTTTAAAGAACTGAAAACGTAGTTTATTATAATAATTAACAACAAAAATTCAATTACTTAAACTATTGATATTTTTAAAAATCGAAAGTATCTGCGTTTAATATATAATTTCTCTTTAAAAGAGCTCAAAACAGAATATTATTCTAAGATGCTACTGTATACCATATCATATGTTCTTCCGTCAGTTGCAAATATGTGAAGATTTGGGCATTGGACACACCGACCAGACTACATATAGTTGGCCATGGGAAAAACATTGCTTTTCCAAATGCACCTCTGATACCTGAAATGTTAGCTTTGAAAATAGCAACAGTAAAACTGGAAATTGAACTCGTTTGAATTGAAACGGTAGATCAGTGGGGATACTTGGAATTCGAGGTATAACACTATCCCTTTTCATGACATATGTTAAAATATTGGCACCAAGTACATTCTGCATCAGTTTTGTGATCCAAAGCCTCGTTCCTTTACATAGTAGAGGAGCATCGAGATTTTGCATATGTATAACTGGTACATTTAGTTTTAATTGAAGTTTATGTGAGGGTACACCAAAAAGTTCAAGTGAATTTAAGAACTCCGTGGGATATGAAGTACTTTGTTCTTTATCCATAATTGTATTCATTGATAAATATTTCTTCATTTCTCCCCTCCCCCTCACGTCTTTTAAATTTTAAGTGTTGATTTTATGGACAATGTCATTGTTAGGCGCCAATATTGATCTTGCGCGCAACCACTGATCCCAATTTAAATTTTGTTGCAAGCCCGGGTAAATTTGAGCAATAAGAAATACATTATTTTCTTCTACTTTACAAAATTCTCTGGAAGTAAAATATAACCTCCAGCATTTGCGTCCAAACATCCATAACCGATTTTCAATTGCGTCTCTGCATAATGTTCCGAATCTACGTCATTATGAAGATGCTCTCTCATATTCGTTTTCAGATTGAATTTTTCAACTTTTGCCCATAAGCTTGATGATTTAATAGAGACTGATTTCATCTGCCTGTGGATTACAGGGAGAGTTTTTCAAATATCACCAGCCAATATATATAAAGTACCATTTCTCCTATAATATCTGTACTATCTCGTAAATCCTGAAGAGTCCGATTTAAAGCTTCTATAGCTTTCTTGTGAGACATCGTACTTTCATCCCAAACTAAAAACTTACATTGTGGAAGCATTTTGCGCCAACTTGGCGGGGAGTAAGCAACGACCCACGGTTTTACCAGCATACTTCCCGTTCCCGTAGGAATATCAAGATAAAATATACCTTATGTTACTCGCTGATAATGTAGCTTTCCATTGGTGAAAGAATTTGTAAAACCGGACCAGCCATTTCTGAGATTAGCCGGAACAAACAGACAGACAGACAAAAATTTTAAAAATTTATTTTTTGATATAAGTACCGTATATACATACCTTAAAATGCATTTAGTAAAAATCTGCTAATTTGAAATTACATACAGACACTTCAATTTTATTTATTTGTATAGATTATTATCTGAATATATCAGAAAATATGTCAATGAACCTTATTATTCATATTATTTAATTATCAACTATGAGTTTTTAATATTACAGATAAATACGTTATTGTAAGTTATTAATAAACATACTTGTTTTCTAAGGCATAAAAAATTATAAATAGTTGTTTGATTAAATTTCGTTTAGGAAGCAAGGCTATTAGCAATGAGTATTGGATTTGAATTCCAATCACGTGATGAAGAAAACATCTGGAATGGTACTCGCCCCCTCTAATTTTCTGACTTCGGAAATGAAAGACTGTCCAATTTTATTTAATGAGCAATAATCTCCATTATTCCACACTACACATTTGTAATGGGAATATGAGTTCACAAGCCCACAGATCAAAATAAATATCAGTTTCAATAAAACCTTTCTTTTTATTCCTGAATTTTAAACCTTATTATATGCATATGGATTATTATTATGGATAGTGTTTATAAATGCTATATCCTATTTATTATAACACAGATTATTATAACTTATGAATATAAATATTAAACTGAAACATTTTCAGGTTTTTAAGTTAAGAGTTAATGCAGTGCTTCTCAAACTTTTAAAGTTTGCAACCCAATTTTCAATGATAATTTTCATCAAGCCCCGTACAATAAAAGTGTATTGAATGCAATGAGGATGTACTATGAAGCTAAAGCTAAAATATGACTTTAATTATAATTCATACAAATTATCAAGATATGTATTAAATTTTGTATATGACAAGCGCATGGAAAAGTCACTAACAATTATTAAACTTGTTCTTATCTTAGAATCGATAAATAAATTATCATATACCTTGCACAATACTGATACATTTATAAATATAATGTATCAGTGCAAATGTGTCAGAAAGTATTTTGTTTTGTTTCTTTTCAGTGAATTAATAACTTTAGCGCGATTTTTCACGTAGTGGAACAAAAGCGCTACTAGGACGCAAATTTCGTCTTCGCCTTCGTTCCATATTTTGTCGTAACTTTTTCTCAGCCAATAAGCAACCAATTGACCTCGGGTTTTCAGCATTTGGTCGCATTTGTGCCCTAGATGAGCCGAATCATACTTAAATTTTCCCATAGTTTTCCCGAATTTTCCTACAAATGCTCCTGAATTTTGCTAGTTTATAACAAAATTTTCTCAAATTTTACCTAGTAAATTTATTGTTTGCAAAAAGTTTTTTTAAAAAAATCTACCTGCATTTTGGAGGAAATCTTGCATTTTTGTAAAATACAACATGTGAAAAACGCGCTAAAATTACTTGGCTATGCCAATGATTGATATCTTGTTTAAATAACCTTTTATTTTCGACTTTTTGTGTGATGTGCTCGCTGCCCCCACGTAGTGTTATGACGCCCCTAGGGCGCACCGCACAGTTTGAGAAACAGCTTGAGGAGTTTGTATGAATATAATAGTTCATTCAATTAATCAAAAGCATTTTTCATTATTTTTTTGAAGAAATATTGCTAATTTCAAGACTTTAATTTGTGTGTGCGTGTGTATTGTATGTGTTGTATATAAATTGTACTCTATAAATATATCAATGCTGTACTAAAGTTTAAAATATTTAATATTTAAATATATCTTGAAGACTTTTCTACAGAATGAACTAAAAAATCGAAATGTCCTAAAATCTTAAGCTTAACTAAACCCAATTAAGAAAACTTTATATAAAATTAACAATTATAATTTCGGCTGAACTTAACCACGATACCAATTAAATTACTTTGCATGATGATGAAAATTTCCATCATGGCATTCAGTGGTCAAAAAATTGCACTATTTTTTCATGAGTATTGTGTAATAAGAAACGTAGCTGTCAAAAAAAATCAAATGTTATTAACATTTTAGCGAGTTTTAACTTGTCATTCTACTGTTTGTTTTGGCTTAAGGAAACTTGCTATTTCTTTATATTTTTGTTGGTAATAAAAGCGGAGTGGTAAAAAAGTTTGTTTTTGTTTCTGTTAATTTCTGTGAAATTTATATCGAATACTCCAAATAATCTTCCCAAAACCATGAGATAGAAATTTAGATGCAGTTGTTTCACTTCTAATGAATGACTAAAATTATGTTCTATATGTTTTTAATGAAATTTTGGTAGAGAATATTTAGAAAAAAAGGGTCATATTGAAGATTACTACTTTGGGTCAATAAGATGGCGGTTGGCTATCATAAGATGGCCTTGATGACGAAAATTCTGACGACGATTCCCACGATGTAGATGAAATTATAATAATAATAATTAATAATAATAATTTACTCGAATCTAAGCTGCATCCCAAATTCTTAACAAGTCTTCGTAGAAAATGAAAAATAGGGCAAAATAGTTAAGAAACTGCAATTGTTCTAATTGCAACATACAACGCAGTTTTTTTAAAATTCAACTCTAAGAAGCACCCGATTTTCAGTAGCTTTAATATTGGAAAAAATTGCGGCTTAGATTCCAGTAAATACGGTAATTGTTTTTTGATTATCACGAGGTGATACAAAGAAATTTTACTTTGTATTTATTTATTTATTATCCTGATCAAAAAATGTCAATTTACATGATGTATATTTCTGTCATACTGTTTTTTATAATTATTTCATATATATTAATTCTATAATTGTTAGATTGTTGTAAGCAACTTTTCGCTATTCAAACAAACTGTCGAGTTATAATTAATCTAGAGAATAAATTATATCACCCTGAATTAGTTCCCCCAAAAAATCATGCAAAGGGCTAATTTAACCACCGTAAAGTCTGGCAAATAACATGCAACTATACCTCACCTGCAATTTTTATTTTTTAGGTATATTCGCTGTATACACGCGCACCCTCTTTTTGCGAAGAAACCTGTCATGCATGCGCAATGCTCCCATGTTTTTAAGTCACTATTCGAGGTATTATTCCAATCTTAAGAAAAATAAATAGTATGATTCTAGAACTAAAAACTTTTAAGCTCATTAAAAAAACGTTATTTCTTTTAAATATACGATATTTCGATGTAATATATATATAGAAGTCTAATTTTTTCTATACTCATCCTTTTTTATTTTTAAAGCTCTAATTTTTATACCCGACGTATAACGCGCACATGTAAATTTCGATCTAATTTTTTGTATTCAAAGTGCGTGTTATACGCTGAATTTTACGGTATATGTAACAAAATTAATAGAAATATTTAACATTGTAAAATATATACATAAAGACTATTCAGAACCTGTGTTGTGCACATAAAACTTAAGATCCTTAAGATTTGATGAACTTTATTAAAAAAGTTTTCAATATTAGTATCTACAACCAATCTAAAGAATTAATTTTCAGTCTTTTCTCTTCTTATGTATAAAAACAAATTAAAAATAAAATCAGCTACATTTGAAGCACTAAAGATTTCTTTAAAATGAACTAGACGATAAAGGAGGAATTATTTTTCTTCGTACATTAAATGATCAAAAAGAAAGTACATTTCATATAAAAAATATGGTACATTATTCTTCATAAATCGAACAAACAATATACTTATAAGTTGAATTTTTTTCCAAAAAAATTAGCAATAGCTCACAGATCATTTATATTCTCTTCTGAGATTCTTCATTAATAATCCATATTAAAATTAGACACATAAAGTTCACGTTAACTTTGTCTTTTTTCATAGAAACGTTTTATACAACAAATGGCCTACTTTGTTCGTTTTCAAAAAGACTTTAAAACGTAATCCACATGCATAGAACAATAACCGGATCGCAATACTTTCCAAGTGAAACAAAACAGAATGCGGATTTCCCCTGCAACCAGTGTCTTTTCCCCTATCCAGATCCATTCATTTCTTTAATCTCGTTTTGTGACACGTGACCACTATTTTTATTTACGATTTCAAGAGACTCATATCTCTAGCTCTCACTCGTAAAAGAGACCAATTGAGGGGCGCAGGGGACCTATAGATACTTTCCTCCACGCTGGCAAAAATTCAGCAACGATTCAAAGATTCCCTACCCAAAGGACAATTAGATTTCTTTTCCCTTGACCAGCTAAAGATGTAGACGAAGGGAAATGGGAGATAAAAAAAAAGATATAAAGTAACGAGCACATAGCAATAAAGGGCTACAAAAATCGCGCCTCCAAATGGACCTCTATTTGTCAACCGCAGCCAGCGGTAATGGCACCTCGTCTTTTTAAAGAAAAGAAGGCCGCTTTCTCTTCCCTCTCGGAAGTCACAGGTCCACCCCTACCCTCTGACTTTACCCTCCTTCATCTCTCGAGAACAAACTTACAAGAACTGACCATGTTTGGTCACCAGTGTTTTTGTCTGAAGAAAAAATCTGATCCAGTAAAACATGGATTCGTTTTATGTACTTGAAATAATACTACGGAAAAGGTACTTGACGCATTATCTAAACAAAAAGGAAGATCAAAGGTCTTATGGTATGATAAAAAAAACCTTACAAATACACAGGTGATATTTGTTACTGACTGCATAGTATTATATATAAAATTGATATGGATTTTATAATGTATACAATAGGTTGATCATGGATGTACGGAGAAAAATATACCCTGGAATCTAACTATGTAAAAAAGAGTGTTCTATGGTAACCCTACCATAGAACACCCTTTTTGCATAGGTTGGGAAAAAAATTAATGCTAAAATAAGTTTCAAAAATTAATATTTCCACATGAGACTTGAAGATGGAAAAGACTTAATTTTGGTTGCAGGAATCTAGACTCTCTCAAAATAATTATATTTCCACAATACAACTAAAAAAATGATTATTACTGATAAGTGAGCACCAAAAACGTCTTAAGACTTTTTTGAGGCAACGAGGTCCCTATTTAAATGCAGGTCCTATCTGTGACCTTTAAAATAGAAAATATACAACATACATTGTCAAATACTCGTAAAAACGTAATTTGAAACAAATAAATTGCATGGTTCACAATCTCACATACCTCGATACAAACCAGCTCGACGGACGGCATCATTTCGACTTAATTATTTGACGGATTATTTATAGTATTAGACCTAGGCATGGGCAACGGTCATGCCACTGTTGCCAGTTGACATGCAGTTTGAAATCCCTTGTTTTTTGGAGAATATGTCCTGGAATGATATTCAAACATTAAAATTATTCAGATCAGGACCTAGCCGCCCAGCCAGTAAGGTGGATATGACCCTCAGCTTGTAACCGAGTAGGCTTGGGTTCGAATCCCGAATAAGGCGTGGATGTATCTTCTTCGGGAAAAGAATTCGGACTTTAACCTGAAACGGATTCCCGTCTCGAATGGGAAGCGGAGTACCCCTTCTGTTGTATGCTGGGATCATCGTTTGTAATAAAGTCTATATTCTTCTGTGATTGTATTTCATTCTTCTGTCCATCCACTCGTCTTTCATATGTATTCCAGAATAAAAAACACTACAACAACAGATCCTAACTTTATTAAGGGTGAGTCATAGCGAAAGTAAGCCCTCACCTAGGTCGAGGCCCTGGGCCTAAACCCGGGCCCAGTTGGTCCATGCCTTAAGAGGACCCTGGTATCCACTGAGCAGTGAGTAATACTATGCACATTGAACTATTTTACAATCCAGCTCTCTTCCCGCCCACTCAGTCCGGTTCAAGCTTTTCTCTTTTTTTTTAATGTAATATTAAAGAAGTCACTAAATGTACATGATGTTTTTCTCTTAAAACTATTTTTATGTGTTCTTTTCATCGCAATATATGTTTAAAAAGAACTGAAATTTCTATTCCATTTTGACTAAAATTAATTCATATTTTCCTGCGAGAAACCTCAAATACCTAAACTTTATCCCTCTTCTGGCAATACTTAATATAAAAATTTATTTATTTATTTTCCTTTACCTATATACCAAAGAACAATTTTTCCACATACATAGGTTAAGAAATTCTGAAAAAAATCTCGATCCACTAAAGTATACAAGTTAGATTTTAGAATTTAAAAACATATATGTACATAAACTTTAAAACCCTTCTTAAATAAACTTGGTTATTGGGTAGTAAATAAATAAAAACTTCACTCCGATTAGTAGCAGATATTGCCATTAGATAAAAAATTAATGCGTAAGATTCTTCAGCTGCAGGATTAGTGATTATATATATATATTATTCAATTTGGTTTTAAATATGTATATATATATATATATATATACATATTTAAAACCAAATTGAAAAAACTATCCACCTGAGAATAGAGTACATCTATAATAAAGGTTTAAAATTAAAATTATTTGTGTAACTCGTATTATAATATGCAGGACTATGTCTATGTAAGGATCTAATACCCGCACCTGGCAACAGGTCAAGCATATATGGGAGATATGGCAACGGGTCAAACATGTATAGGAAGATCTGGCAACTGGTCAGATATATAGAGAGGAGGACCTGACAACGTGAGCAGAAAAACAGACTGGAACGGACGAGGCGGATGGAGAGGTGCGGGAACCAGAAAGCCGAAAAAAGGTAGCTAAAGTGAAAAAAGAACGATGTATTTGTAATCTACTTGAATCTTATTAATTTATTTGTTTTTGTTACGTGTCCCTTAGGAAGAGCAAAATAAATTGTTGGGACAAAATATGACTGCGATCATTTTTACAACATGACACCGATCACTAAAACCTTTAAAAAAAGAACCCAAAGGTTTTCAGTCTATAAAAATTAGCTTTTATATTTGAAAAATAATACAGAATATATGTTTATTCATGAAAGACATGTGTATCAGTGGGGCTGTTTTTCGAGAGATCTTGATTATGATATTTAAAATGTAAAAAGAAATCATACGTTTAAGTAAATTTTAATCAGTGCTGATTTCAGAACATTTTGGGCCCTGGGCGCAGATCTGCAGGCCCCATTGACACTAAAGGATTGAAATTTATAACCAGAAAATATGATTAAGTCCATCTTATCAGGGCCCTTCTGAGCCCATCCGGGCCCGGGGATCCTGGGCGCCCAGTGGATAAACCGGCGCTGATTTTAATTTACGGCATTTGGGCCCGTATATCAACCGGTTACATAGTATATTCAGCCATTACATGAATGAAGTTACACAAATATTAAGAAATAGTGTCAAGTTCATATTGATGCATGCACACTTTATATAAAAATGTGCACCAGGGAAAAATAATAGAGGATTCATACTCAATGAGGAATTATTTAGAAGTCTATATAATGCAAAATTCTTATAAGTATATATTTTCAAATAAATTTATTTTCAAAACTCCACATGCTCCACATTGCATAACATGAGATTTACAGACGTAAGTGGTAACAACGTTATAAAATAAAAAACAAAATTAAAAATCATAAAAGAGACAAATATAAATAAAAGGAAGGGAGGAAAGTCACAAAAGGGAGAACCTATAAAACTTTAAAAATCTATTCAGCAAACAAATTTTCTTAAGATATTAAGGCTTTCAGTACAATTGGCCAACAAAGACAAAACATGTGGCCAGGAAATACCTGAACGTTTCAACTCTCCTTTTTAAAATTTTCTCTTTTACATAAATATAGGTTACAATACAAAAGTACGGTTTCAGCATCCAGACTACAAGAACAAATACATTACCAATTAAACTAACCTAGATAAATAACTCTTAAAATATTGCCATGTCTGTTAGAATCAAGAATAACTTAAAATCAATAACAAATTTATAGATATATTAGTGATAAATTGCATTTCAATAATGTGATTCTTTTAACTCAGTCAAGCTTCGGATATGTTTCAAAAAAAACTATTTAAATTTGAAAGATAAATAAAAGAATATTCTAATTAATATAAAATTTCTCTCAATAAGTTAAATTATTTTATTGTTATCTCTTAACGTGTTTTGTTTCTATAACAAAAACTTAACATGGTGGAGTAAGATCCACAGAAATCTTATACACTCAAGAGCCAAAACATTATGACCACCCCTACAATTTGCAATGAACTCGCCTGGATGACATGGAAGGCACGTTATCAGGTGAAAGTGGTATTTAACTGCTGCTGGAGAGTCTGAAAAATCATTCTTTCACTTACTTCTGTGTGTGATGGAAAGGTGGGATTGTTCACGATCTACAGTTGTTAGTACTTATACAAAGTGGATTAATGACGGTGAAACCAGCAGTAGACTACATGGTGTTTGACGTCCACACGCTATGATAGAAAAAGGTCGTCGAAGACTGTCTCGCATGATGAAGAAAAACTGGAGCCAGTTAGTGGTTTAGCTGACAGCCCAATACAATGCAGGGCCAAGTAGAGTAGTATCAGAACACACTATTCAGTGGACACTGTTGGATATGGGGTTACGCATCAAACGTCCCACTCGTGTGCCTTTGCTGACCAAACGTCATCGCCAACCGCGCCTACGCTGGCCCCGGGAACATCGCAACTGGTCCATGGATCAGTGGGGGAGAGTTGCCTGGTCAGATGTGAATCACGGTTTGTCATTCATCACGCCGATGGACGTGTCAGGATACGCCATCTTCCAGGCTAACAGTTGCTCTCTCAATGTACAGTAGATCATACACAGGCCGGTGGTGACGGTATTATGCTTTGGGGGACGTTCTCTTGGGCGTCTCTACAACCCGTGGTTGTGGTAGAGCAGACCACGAATGCTACAGGGTATCTGAACATCATTGCGGACCTATTGCACCCATACATGGCCTCTGTTTTTCCAGCTGGAAATGGAATGTTTCAACAGGACAACGCCCGTGTCACAAGGCTAAAATTGTGTTGGAGTGGTTCCAGGAACATGATGCTGAATTCCAGTTAATGTCCTGGTCGCCTAACTCACCGGATCTCATTCCGATAGAACAGATTTGGGATGTCATGGGACGGCAGCTCAGAGTTCAAAGACCGCCAATTAGCAATATTTCGGTTTTGTGTGACCGTTGCCTAAACATCTGGTACAATCTATCTCCGGCAATCTACTAAAGACTTGTGGCATCCATGCCAAGGCGGGTTGAAACTGGCGGGTTGAAACTGTGTAGCACCCTAAAGGTGGGCCAACTCGTTGTTGACAGGTGGTCATAATGTTTTGGTTCTTGAGTGTTCAAAATAGTCGTATCCAGTGAATTAGACACAGGAATCTTCTTGTACTCCTTGATGAATTTTATCACCCCACTAGGAACCACAAGAGAGCTGAGAAGAAACTAACCCGAACTTTGGCATTTTACTCTCCAAACGCCCCCGTAAGGATTTTGATCATAGTTGAATTTAATATGCATCAATTGCGCTATACGGTGAGTAGCATCAGAACTCGAATGGTCCTCAGTAGCTATGACCGCATGGGAAATGAAATATAAGTCAAAAATGTTGTCAACGTCATTATCACAACCGGGTTCAAAAGATTCACCCTTAATACTTTGTGACGAAATTTTTGAGGGGTACTTTCCTTCAGAACAATTATATGGAATGAAAATCTAATAAGAATGAATTCTCATTTAGCTATGTACAAACTATAAATGTAAGTGGAATTTTAAGACTTCTTTTTAAAATGAGTGTAAGTTGTAGTTAAAAAGAATGAAAGGTAACCTTATCCCTTTATAGACATAAAAAATATTTAATGTTCTTTTGAAAATTGCTTCGACTGAAACATAATTAATTACAAAATTTATCTTGTTTTGTTGAAGTGCTGTTCGAAATTTGAGAGAATTTTCAGTATTTTCCTAATGAATTTCTAAGTTAATACATTGCGTATTTAATAATATTTTAATGCTTATATTCATAACTGAATGTTATAGAATACAAGCACATTAAAGTATTTTAATATTCTTGTATGTTACTTGATTTTTATTTCAAATCTAATGCTTTTTGTTTTTTAATTTAATTAAAATTGTAATATTCATTGTATTAAATACTTCTTTTTTACTTCAAATCTATTTTTTTTTAATTTCATTAAAACTGCAAAAATTCATTGTGTTAAATGCTTATTTTTTTATTTATTGAAATACAAATAAATAAATAAGTTAGATAGGTATATTTAATATAATCGCAAACGGCAATATAATTATATTATATAGTCCATACAAACTTAACACATTTTGTTGTCTTAGCCTTTCGGTATACACAATAAAAAAGAATATAAAAGAGAAATATTGTTGAATTTATATAATAGCCAAAAAAATGTTTGTCTGGTATATTGAATTTTAGAATTTTAAAAAAAAATCTTAAATATATATATACCTTCTTTCAGCGCATTTTCCGTTTATATTTTAAATCAAAGTATTAAATAAGTTTATTTTCTAATATTTTTTACTGTGTTTATATATATGTTGAATATTTGGCTTGACATATGGAACCTTTTTAATATTAAAAATAACGTTCATTTATTCTTCATCCAAACTTTTTATTTCAAAACCGTTTATTTCTGATTCAATAGTTCACTAAATTTGGCAGAATATTTACAAAGCCTGTCCAGTTTAGTAAATTTCAAAATAATATTATTCAAATGAATCAAATTTGCATAGAAATCCCATCGTATACTAGTAAACATTAGTAAGATTTAAGATTATAGTAGTAGAACTAAAATGCACACACTGGCATTTCCCTTAAAATAACGCTCTTTAATGATCGAAATATTGGACATAGAGAATTATTCCATAGTCTCCTAAATTAGAATTGTTAATTGAGCATTAAAATTCCAGACTACGTATTCACCTAGTAATTCCCATGATAACAGTTTCTGAATGTAAATACGCAAATTAAACGATTTTATGAATGACATTTATCTACTATTCTAATATGTGGTTTAATATAAACTTAGCTATATTATTCTGGGTAATAGTTTCGCTAAGCCTATATTATGCTATCTTGAAAGGAATCCAAAAATAAATTTGTAAGGAATTAAGTAAGGCTTAGGGTGATGCTTAAGAAAAAGTTTTAATTTTTAAACTTTATGAACATGAATATAAACGCAAAATAATACTTAACAATTATCTCTTCTTGTGAGTGGTGGCAATACTTTCAAAAATCAGAAAGCATAGCATAAAATTTTCTTATTTATGTGAAGGTAAACCTAAAAACATTATTTGTGTTTAAATTACTTTAAATAATATTCATGAAAAAAGGTAAAATACTTCATCACAATTTCCCGGTATTTAATTTTTGAAGCATATTTAATACTTATTATTTTTACTGCAATTTTTAAAACTTTTATGTTTTCATATGTAATACATTTTATTTATCATATTATATTTTCTTAATACACTGTAACCTTTATTCTCTGCAAATAAATATGAGCTTAAACATAGGAATCACAGAATAAGTAATTATGAAAAGATATCTTTGTGACAGAAACTAAATGAAAAGCAAAACATTTTGTTTGATAAAAATACATTAAATACGTAGGAAAAAAATGTAACTCAAAAACAGCCTTAAAAAGATACAAGTACAGATAAATATATCACAAATATGTTCTTAACAAACGCAGACGCTTTTTTAGGCATATAAATGTGCAGATTATCTTGAAATACGTTCTGTATTATCAAAAACATTTTCCAGTTCTGTACTTTTATTGAACTTTTTATTTGCACAAAATTTCCCTGGTCTCATTTTATAAGTAAGGAATAATTTTGTTTTATGCTGTGTGTGTGTTAAGTTTTTAATATTTGAACTAGCAATAAACTGCTCTCTTTGCTAATAGTTCATGCTGTTGAATGACTATGCATTTGTTTTAAGTTATTGATATCCAAATCTTGGCATTCAATTTTCGATTGAAAACAAAAAGCAATCTTATAACGTTCACTTTTTGGTTTTAAAATTATCAGGGCACTTCCACAACGTCCCATGGGCCTTCACTCAGCAAAAGAAATGTTTGCCAATTTCAAGTCTGTAGATCTAAGAGGTCAAAAATAGCTGCCTACAACACACCTGGAACCCGTTTGGGGGTCGATTTCCACAAATATTGTTCTTAGGGGACTTCTACTTAACAAAAGAAACATGTCAGCAATATTTCAAGCTTGTATGTCATATTCTAGGACAGATGTTCTTATATTTTCTGTCGCCACGGTCCCCTTTCATGTATCAACCTGACATCGAAGACCTCCAAGATTTTGGAACACTCCTGTGTGACTCCCAACACTGAGTGATTAAAAGGTCCTTCAATAATCAAGACTTCTCTGCTATTTATACAGACTTTTATAACACTCTCTTCACTTTTTTTCCTTAGTAAACATCTATTTATAAATATTACGAAACACTAATTTCAGATAATTGTATTAATTAAATTTTATTAATAAACATGAAACAATACATTTTTAATTAATTTTAATTTTTTCACGAAGTTTTTCAGAGTCTGTAAAGAAGATAAATTTTAACAATAAATGACAGACCTTCGTGGACACCTTAAAATGGTGCTGGCGTTACTCCGGAGACCGCGGACTACAGTTTAAGAACCGCTGTTCTAGAAAATCTCGTGATGTGTGAATCTCTTTTCTCTTATATATTTGTAGATGTACTATAGTATCATTTTTATATGCTGTATCCTCTGTATCATACATACACATCATTTTCATTCTATTTCCCTTCCGTTTTTGTTTCTCTGTTTCGTAAGTAAAGAATTTTTTTTCGATATTTTTTTTCGGTGGGTTTATTATAATTCGAATAATTTTCAACATGTAAAAGATTCTACAAATATCATTCTATTGTCTTGTTATCGCATGTTCTCAAACTGATGTCCGTTCTGCTCCAGACACTGCTGACAACGCGAAGCGATGGAATAGCACACATGATGGAACAATGTCCTTGGGATATTCGTACACTCATGTTCAATGGTTGCCCTCAATTGAACAGCTGATACTTTTTGATACTGATATAACAGAACTAATACTTGAACAACTGATACTTTTTGATACTGATACACCGAATTAATACTTGAACAGCTGATACTTTTTGATACTGATACAACTGATACTGCCCTTAATTGAACAACTGATACTTTTATTCTACAAAACCTCTCAGTCCAATCCACCTGTTTGGCAAGATCCCATCAAGAAAGGATCTAACATCACGATGGTAGTGTGGAGGTGCCCATCTTGCTGGAAATAAAACTCTTCCTGTTCAAAGTCCTCTCTAATGCTCTCTAAGTCTATCAGCTGCTAAAATGTGTATACATTTTTTGGGACACCCTGTATACTAAAGCCGTGGTCTTCAAACTTTTTCAACTCACGGAACCTCTATAACTTGTCGGTGCTTT
Organism: Trichonephila clavata; assembly: GCA_019973975.1. Lineage (NCBI taxonomy): Eukaryota > Metazoa > Arthropoda > Arachnida > Araneae > Nephilidae > Trichonephila > Trichonephila clavata. Next base: position 18,288 of record BMAO01004427.1, read on the forward strand.
CATGGAACCCCATTCCATACACATACTTCGAAGAATATATCTCAAAATAATATTTAAAGTAGATCAACATGTTATAGGCACTTTAATGTGAAGGCAATTAAAAGTTATTGTATTTATAATTCCAAAATTCTAATCTTAATTTTTTTAAATATTTCTTACTAATTAATAACATTAATTTGTGATTCAAGTGTCACCTATCCATGCATTTTAATTGGTAAATGGGATATGAGCATGCCTTTTTTCACATAAACTGTCAAAGTCTAGGTCAATTGAGATTAAATGCAATCGTATTACATATTCTGAGTTTAATTTGTTTTTATACTTTGTTCTTGTAGCCACTTACGTTGAAAACTATATTTCACTTAATCACAATGCTCTTATGGCATTAAAATGCTTATAGCTGTGAGAGAAATCCCGTGTATTTTGCATGGATTGGCAAAATGTAATTTAGAAGCTGTTCTGGCTTAAACTTAGATTTTAACATTGAATCTGTTCAGAAACTGTTTCATCTCCTTCATTTTAGGTGTTTTTTCCAAAATGTGCATATTACATCAGAAAACTATTTAGTTTTGAAATATATTGTTAAACTAATGAGTATAAAGTTATCTCATGAAACCCGAGATAGTAAACAATAGAATATTTACAATCTTATAGGAAGTATTTATATATAAAGATAAAGAGTTTTAACATTCTTTTATTATATTATAATGAAATTTTAAAAAAGTGTTGCAGAATAAAGTTGTTATACATAAATAAAATTTTCAGTTTCAATGAATTCGATGAGCTTTAGATATTTGTAACTATTATATAAACTTCATAGAGTGCATGAATCCAATTTGCATACATATTTATTTATTCTCGATTTTTTTTTATTGTGGAACCCCAGGGTTCCATGGAACACAGTTTGAAAACCACTGTACTAAAAAAAACACTTTCAACCATATATTTGTTAATACTTTCTTGTATTCCATTGTTTGCTTCGTTTTATTTCTCGTAGAATGCTGATTTAACATTTGAATTAATAAGTATTCAAAATAATTTATCCTTTAATTATTTGTCATTATGTTAAGAGAATTCAACTACAACCATCTAATGATATATATGTATATAATAAGGTGATTTAAAATATAGTAAAATAGGTAGATACAGTGGTGAGATCTTTCCTACGTCTGGTGTTAAGCGTCTCTAAGAGTCGATCTCTGCATTTTCCCGCACAATGCCTCGTCAGGAACTGGTAACGTTCCCCTGAGCTATTACGTCGGCGTAAATTGTTCCACTTCATAACAGCATGGGGGAGAGCCGACAATACACAAATGTAAACCAACATATAGATTCCTTTTCTATGCATACATTTATATATATCCCATTTGTTTATATATTTTATTTGTAGCAATATTTTAGATTTATTAATATATTCACATGATATTTTGTAATGCGCGCGCGTGTGTGTGTGTGTGTGTGGATCAGTACATTTATTTTGCGTGTAAATTTTTTGTGGGTAAATACACGTATCACAGGAACTTAAAAATATTCTTTTAAGTATAAAAATTATTAAACACAAGTCGAAAGAAATTCCAAAAAGGTAGATTTCCCATAAGTGTTATGAAATCTGGAATTCTGGAATTTTGAGAAAAGTATTAAAAGTATTAGACTCCTTCATGCAGAAAATCATCAACAATTTTGATCAATAACTCAATACTTAATTATTGATAATTTGATAAGCATTTTATCACTATTGATGTTAAAACATGCTTAAAAAGATTAATTAATTTCCAGGCAATCCTTTAAACACCCCTTTATGTATAATCTTATTAAAAAAATATCTATCTGTATTTCTTAATCGCAGGTTATTTTATTTATTTTGTTAAAATTAAAGGTATTTGGAAGAAAAAAGAAGCTCTAGTGTATTTTATTTTTTATCTTGATCAAGTAAACTTTTGAAATGATCTAAAATTAAAAAAGTAGGCATCTAAAATGTTTTTCTTATAGAATTTTAAATGCATTTTATCATTAAGCAAACAATTAATTTCCTTGAATATTATTAAAACCCCGATAGAAATACCGTGAATTGTATGGTTATGAAGTAGTATGTATAAAATTAACGATATAAAATAGTGTTTCGAAATAAGATTAACAGTTGCACTCTTCATGTTAAGCATAAGCCGAAATTAACTGCATAACGTATTTTTACAAAATAAATATTTTTTTTTAAAAATCATTTGCTTGAATTTTTTTTTATTTTAACACAAATTTATTTTAAGCCATTCAATATGGATTTTTTACTTGCATTTTCTTTAATTGTTGCTGGACGTGTTTACATTTTAAGTTTGTTCATCATTTCGAAAAATATGTTCAAATTATAGAAAACAATTTTATGTTAAGCATGAAAAAAATCTGTATAATTGGTATAATTTGAAAAAATATATGAACATCTATAAGCTAAATAATTATAATAACACAATTGAGCAATTTAATCTACTATGTTTATCTTTCTTTGGAAAATTAAACTTAAGGAATTAGTTTATGGAATGAGTGAAAGATTTCTTATTAACGTCGCAATTTCAAACAACACAAGAGCCATATTCGTAAAGAGCTTTATAATTTTGAATCCTATCTAGTGGAAAAGAACTACACATGATCCAGCAACTCACTCACCAAGCATCCACACTATGTTAACGAGAGTAGTTTGAACAACAATGGTTTGAACGAGTGAGTTTTTCTTACCGTCGCACTATAAAACAACACGAGACCTATCGGCAGAATGCCCAAGGGATCTTAGCTCACCCGAAAAGGGTTTAGAGCTACAAACCGATCCCCGGGATACAACCACCCCGCGTCCAGTCTGTATCGAACAAAATCCAATTCAATACTTTTAGCAGCAGTTCATAGTAAATTTACGTAATAAAAATTAATGGTAACTGCACGATATACATACGTAATTACATAAAACAAATATACAAAGCAAAAATAATAAAAAGAAAATGTATAGGGTAAGAGAGGGATAAAGGAAATGCATTTTTCCAGTATATTCTTACAAATACATCAAAAATAGTAAAATCCTCCAATATAAATACACCGTACAGACACCAAACCAAAAGAAGGGGGAAAGGCAGGAAACGCTTTAAAAAGAAAAGAAAAAAAATATATTTTCAATTCATTTTGTCAGTTGGAGCCACCACTTGAACACGACACCACTGACAAAAATGACACCTGAACTGAAACCCATCTATCCTTACTTCGGCACGTCACTAACGTGAGAACTTTGAGCCACGAGCGATTCAACATGCATCAACTCCTTTACAGGGTGTGTCTTCAGTGCCACTAAGGCTCCAACAACGGCCACGAGTCCACCATTCCTATTATACCGAGGGCATCTTTGATGGAATCAAGTTACAACCTCACGAATAGACAGTAAAAACGCTATCTACAAGCTCACGACCATGGGGATGCGGCGGAATCAATGTACTGAAGGTAAGTTAAGGATAAATTAATACTGTTCGTCACTTTCAAAATAACGAACATACAATTCACAGAAAGAGATCAATATAAAATGTTTAATTCAACATAGTTGAAAATAGGGTACTTTGTATATAGTATTCATTGAACATAATATAGGGAATATCAGAATTGAGGAAAACATAACACCAACTTTTAATTTTCTTCTTCACAAATTTCATTAATATTGTTTATTGTATGTATTGCCTATATTGTTAATATTGTATTGTCTATTTCTAAATTTGGAATTAAAAAATTTCATGTTCAATAAATAACTGTTTTCATATTCTTTTTCACAACAGAGTTTATAAGGGTGATAAAAGGAATTTATAGAAGCAGATATATATACATTAACACAAACAAGATTTAACAATTAAAGGTATTTTTAAAAAAATTGATTTATGTGAATATTTTTTTCTAATTGAAAAAAATTACCACGCCATTTACGTTTGTATATTTTAAAATATTAACAAAGCGCCGAATTTGTAATACAGTACTTTCTTTTTAAGTTTGTTAATTATCTTTCATTTTTTAAAAATGATGTATTTTAAAAAATCAAATACACTATAAATACTTTTTTTTATTTAAGATTTTTCCCTCCCTTTCATTGAAAAAGAATTTAAGATGCTATTTCACGGCCCACTGATATCCAACCTTATTTTTTAAGGAGTAAAAAACGATTAGTTTGGTTTTTACATAGCAAAAAATTTAAAGGAAATAAAAATGAAGTAGACTTTTTTCAAACATTTTGCGCCCTATAAGTGTTTCATTTTGTACCTTTAAATCGTATCAAATTTCACATCACTTTCTGAGGTATCTACAATTTGTTATTATCGAAGGCAAAACACTTTTTATGCTTGTGTGTGATATAAAATTTTGATATTTTGTATTTTATATCATACATTTTTTTTTAAAAAAAAAAGTGCAAAAAATGAACGAATATATCACGGTTCAAACGGTCACTATGAAAATTGGCATGTACATGTATTTTTTGTGGAGAATGTTTTTGTGCTATCCACTTTGTTCAGCTCACTCTTGAGGTTGCGCTGCAGCATATCAACTTCTGCAACATTCAATCAATCTCCAAGTTGCCAAATGGTCGCCAAACGCAGAAAAATTTGGTTTGTGGATAGGATCTCCTTTATATATATAAGTTAATCTCCTCTCTCTCTGTATATATATATACATATATACATTTATATAGAGAGAGATATATGTTTGTACGCGTGTGAAACCGCTTCTCTCCAAAACCGTTCAACCAATCACAATGAAAATTGGCATGTATATTTATTTTTCATGGAGAAAGTTTTTGTGCTATACACTTTGCTATAGCTTCCCATCAGGTTACGCTACATCATATGAACTTCTGCACAGTTCAATCAATCGCCAAGTTCCCAACGTGGTCGCCAAAAATGATGCCAACTTGGCTCAATCACTATGTTTCCATTGAATTGCCTTTATAATGCAAGGAACGGCATTGCTTGCGAATATTATAATTTTAACATAAAATAAATACAACGGAAAGTAATATTAACGTATTACGCATCCACAAACAAATTATTTGCAGTGTTTATTACACAAAATTTCTAACAATGTGTTACTTTTGCTGAGCAGAGATCAGATTAGGAAGGTGTTTTCAAAAATCGACCCACAAAAGATTTACGGAGCGTTATAAATTTTTTTAAAAAATCCTTTTTATTAGCTATTAGATCTACAGATTTAAAATTTAACAAATATGGGTTAGTGTTTTGTTGTTGTTGTTCAGCTTAGATATGCAAAAAGCTTTTTTTGTTTGTTTGATTTGCAGTTTACGTAAAATTAATTCATTAGAAACTTCTTTATCCTTCAATCTGTATCGTTTAGTTTTTCAATTCACCCGTGAGATGAATGAACGGGTGCACCGCTAGTATATATATATATAAAGAAAGAGAAGAAAGTGTGTAGGAGACAACTTAAATGTATTTGCAATTCTTGTACTCGAGGGCTGCTCGATTGTGTTAAACCTACAACATTGACTAAAACAATAAATCTTCTAAATGATTTGCTAAAGTATTTGAATGCCTTAGATTTTTCAGATTACCATTAATTTTAAATGAACATGTAAAAAGATACCAAAAAAAAGTTAATGCCATTGATGGGAATCTGTATTCCTTCACGAAAAACCTATCAATTTAAAAAAAAATAATGCACAAGACATTTAATCTTTAAATTAAATAAAACAACAGCACATAATTTTTTTATGTTTATCTAATGGTCCGTAACAAGTATTTTGATAGCAAATTATCATTAGATGATTTATGAAAAATGAACTTTAAAATTTTCTAGAAAAAGAAGTTTAAAGAAAAATTTAGTTCTATTATTTTTGCAAGTAAAATAATTTAAATATCTAAGTACACATTTTATTTTTTTATTTACACTGTTACAGGTAGTGAGCCGTACTTTCTCACAGAATACCAAAATAACTATTATTAATCCTTTCTTAGTGGAATTGTTTAAAAATAGATGACCGGAATTGGTGTAGGGGAGACCGGGCAAGATGACGACGTTAACAGTTTTCTGTTGTTTATTAATTTATTTTTAATGGTAGTAAAATCAATTTTACATGACTGTTAGAGTAGTCTTTGTAGTATTAAAATATATTAGCATTTAATTTTTCCAATAAAAGAAGTTAAGGATTATTTTATTTTTTCATACCTTAACAAATCGTCATCTTGCCCAATACTGGGAAGATGACTTTGCCTTGGGGCAAGATGGCGACACTGAAAAAGGTTGAGCATATTTTATCTTTTGAATGTGTTAAATGGTTTAACAAATGATAACTGTGTTTTTACATCTTACAAAGTATCAAACTAAGCGTAATGCATTGTAACGTAATGTTGAAGTGTTTAGTTGTGTACCTTACAATAGTCACAAATTAAAATGACATTTTTATAATTGGAACATTCCTTATGCCAACACTCTTGGCATTTATAGCACTGGATCCATTCTTCTGTTGAAGAGTTCCTCTTCACAAGCAGGACATCTTATAACACCGTCCTTTTAAGTTGATACAACTGCAATGTTTGGCCTGGATTTAATAGGTTTAGGTCTACAGAAGCAGTTTTAGTTTTTTTATTCCTTTTTTAGCTTCACAGGCCTTTTTTCTCTGTTTTTTTAAACTTCCTGTTCTTCCTTCTGCTTTTCCCTTTGTTCTAACATTTCTTCGGTGGGTGTGCTTGTAAGAATGCTAGAGCTCAATTTTTTGCTTTTTCTTTTTTTCTCACATCGTGTTGTTTTAGGCAGTGGTTTGAAATAGAAAACACTAGCAGGCTTCTTTGGTGCATCGGAATCAGCATTTGCCATAAATTCTGGTTTTTCAGGAGGGTTTATATGTTGGGGGTTTTCTATTACCGGGGTCTGACTATTAGCACTATTATTCTCAGTTTCATCGCCAACAGCAGCATGGTTAGTAGTTTTTACCGCAGCATAGTCATGTTCGCTAAACACAAGAGGATTATGAGGCTCGATCCCATATACTTTAAACCCTTTCAACGGCATTTCCAACTGTAGCTGATTTGAAGTAAGTGATGTTCAAATCCTCACCAATATTTTTGTCTGTGATAGTTTGTTCTGGATGAATGACCATAAAGTTGTCACGTGCTTGGCTATAGTGGTTTTTTAACTGGTCGAAAAATGATACATCAAGGGGCTGGAGACGTTGTGATGTGTGCGACGGCAACCCAACCATGGTGGTGTTTTTCGCTCAGCAATATAAAATAGCCTGCAAAGTTATATGAGTTCTGTGATTGTCAAAAATCAACAGAAAAGGAGATTCTTTGCTTGGTTTCACATGAAGATAAAAGTGCTTGAAAAAAGAAAAAGGTGCCTCATTGTTCCAGCCCTTATCACACAGTTGCCTACAGTTCCTGGTGGGACTCTTTCTACAAGTTCAGGAAGCATTCGTTTTCTCGCAAAAATCAGAAAAGGTGGCAGATAAAAGCCAGTAGTCTAAAGCAACAAATTATTGTTACATTCCTTCCTCTTTAGGGGGAGGGGCTTAGCGGATGAAAAATGTCTTCCTCTGGTCACCCCCTTTCGAATGAAACCTTTCCCGATCCGATGACCTCTTAGCCCCAAAAGAGATGGAAGCGCAAGGTCACTCGGACATACACACAGACAAACAAGTGTTCACAGGATTTAATAGAATGGACAATAATAGTAAGTTTAATAAATTCCGAAACACGGGGCAAGATGACGAGCTCGTCATCTTGCCCCGTGTTTCGGATCGTCATCTTGCCCCAGACTGTCTGTTTAAAAATATTCGCTCTCATTACCATGAAGGAAGGCAATTAATTGACATTTATTCATGGTAATAGGTAGTATTTAAACCTAGTTACTCATAAATATCAAGGAGAAACGTTATATCTTACCTGTATCTGTAGCAGAGCTTATTTACACATGCATAAAAATTATATCGGGCATCAAAAAACAATCAAAGCTTCACAACTAACACAAAAAGGGCGATTTCAGCGTGTCTATACTATAGTTTAACAAAAGGCAAAAAGGAGAGCCAGTACAGTTCATTTGATGCTGCTACTAGTGGAATTCGGAAAAATTAAAACATTAGTCATCTTGCCCCGGTCTCCCTATTTGTGTGAGAGCGCGCGCGAGTGTGTGCTTAAATTTTTAGCATTCATACAAAGATACTCCTTTATAAAATGAAGCCTGAAAAATTCTAAATGTTTTTTTAAGTTTCACTCTGCTTTTAATTTGTCAACATTTTTCGAGTTTTTTCATTATAATTTTACCTTTATTTTTTTTACTCGATTAACTTTTTTAAAAAACTATTGTTTGTATTTTAAAAATTAGAAATAACGGAAATTCATATCTAAACTGAAAGTAGTATTTTTGAAGTTTGAACTTAATTATCTATATATAACTGCAAGTAAATCTCAAATATATTTGCTTAAAACTTTAAGCTTTTATATTTCTTTATATTTTGAGTTCACAATTTTATTTTCTTTACTATACAAAAAAATTCAAGCAAGCCATTCAATTCAAAGCAAATTACTCTAACACTTTTAATATATGATATAACTGATACATAAATAACTGTGTGTCTTAAAAGTTTTTATAAAATACTGATTTTAATTCTAATTAAATTACTGTACGTTTATTAATAGTAGTGTTTGTTGAAACAATTTTAATTCAAAATTTATATATGAAAGAAAGGAAGTTTATACATCGAATAACCCATTTTAATTTTTTGATTATTGTATTCAAATAATTTAAACCCCTTTTCAAAATACTAGTGAAAATCGAACACATCAAGTAACAGTAAAGATGTTTCATTTAAGATTTTTGAAAAAGCCCATTTAAGATGCTTAGATTTTCAGTTTTAACCCTTTATCTACCGACGGTACTTATATGTACCACTCACTTTAAAATTACATAGATTAACCATTTTTACGGATACTCTGACGATACTCAGCAGGAATATTCTTTTAAATGCACTCTTCCAAAATATATGGAAACATGGGTTCTATGATGAATATTTTAGTGGAGAAGGTGAATAGGTTTATAGCAGAAGCTGCGTTTTCATTTGACTATTTGATCGGATCGCGAGGATTGTCATTTTTGTTCCGAAAAAGTAGTTAATTTCAAAAGGTAAGTGTCTTATTTTTATTCTGTGTGTTAAAGAAGACCCCAGAAAACGATTGGACTATTTATTTTAAGTGAACAGTGTATATAATTAATTTCATAGTTGAATATATTTAATTAATTAATTATCTCTAATGGCTTAAATTTCTCAAAGTTGAGTATTTTGTTTATGTATATACTTTAATTTTCAATGTAGTAATTTTAAAAAAAATATTGTATGAAAAAAACTGTATAAATCATAATGCGGTAGATAAAGGGTTAAAACATTTGCTATTTTGATTTCTAAGTAAATTGTACTATGGAATGCTATAATTCCTTAATATCCGAAACCATCTGTTACAATTTGACCAAATGTTACAATATCCATACACTTTAATGAAAACGTCTCAAAATATGCATCAGATATTTCAAAGATAAGTCAATAGAGCACGCAATGGGTCAAGGAACAATTTCCATACTCTATTGCTCAATAAATTTAGTTAAAAGCATTTCCAGAGCATTAATGGAAATTGAACAAATTCGTCATCTAAAAGTCGCACAAACGAATTCAAGGTATATGTATTTAAAATCATTCATTTCCCGTTTTGAAATAAGTGCCAATAAAACTTTTGTTCCAATTGTGCATTTGAAAGAGAATATTTTACCCTAATTTGAAAATCTTATGCAATAACCAAATGATTCTATCTATTTAATCAAAAACTCCAAAACTTTAACGGACATTACTTCCAAGAAAAGTCAGTAGAACACAAAATGGCGCCTGCTGTGTGCCTTCAATTCGGAGCCCCTTTGGAGAGAGTGGAAAGCGTGGGTGTGTTTGGAGGGGGGTCGGCAGCCGGCGTCTGATATACGAGTGTTCAGAAGCGAGTGCTCTACAAATCTGATCCGATGGCCGGCCCACGCTGCGTTGCCCAGCAAAAGGGTCGGCGAGAAGGGTGGTGCAGTTGATTACGAGAATGGTCTTTCGGGGTCGTCCGCCGATCGTTTGGCTCCAGAATGGGGTTGTATTTTCTCAGTTGCGCGTGGCAATGGCTCGTCCAGATATTGCCCGCTAGTTTAACGATTTTCACAGAGCAAAAGGGATACCCGCTCGCACCAGTGGATAATGGGAATTTGCAGGCGACAGTGTTAACAGAGGAATTTTAAGAACGTTTTGCGTCGTCCATGGCATCACGTTAGGGTTTTAAATCGTTGATATGCAGAGGGTTTATGGGTGACTCCAGGGACAGCTTGAAGGGTCGTCAGTGCCGTTAAAAAGTAAAGGTAGAATTTTGCTAACGCTTGCAGGTAATGCGTGGGGTTATGATGACTTGAGAGTAGTTCCGAATGCTGAAAATGAAAACAAATTCTGAGTTAGGTTTACGATTATGCAGAAAGTTTAGGGATTTTTGAAGTGTTTTGATTCCATAGCGAGAGAGGAACTTGATGATAATTATTGTTCTTAAAAATAATGTAACTTTTTCGCCTTTTAATTTTGTATAGTAAAATTGTTGTGTGTTTGTTGCAATCGCTTAAGCGGCCATAACGCATTTAATTTTATGAGTGCTAAGAATAACACATATGCGAAATAAAATACTTTGTATAGGAGTTAAAAATAATTGGTTAGTTCTCAGAATCTGTTATTTGTATATTGCATAGTTTGAATTTCTATTACTTCACAACATCTAGATATTTAAATGCTCTTCTTTATCAAATATTAGAATATTTTGTATGACATTTCCTTATTAATTTTTGGTTCTAACGTTTCCAAGACGAAATTGCATAATACAATAATTATAAAATCAAACTTTTACTATACACCCTTTGGGAAGATTATAAGACAAAAAAAATATTTTTAAAAGGAAGGAAAGGAGAAAATTACAATATTCAGTGAGAGTAGGTATTAAAGTATCCAGCAAATTCTCAATGTTATGAAAACTATACGAAAAATCAGACAAAAATAGCAGTTTTACACAACAAAGAATTAACTTAAAATATTTTGAATCAGATAGCAAGCATAGGTATTGTATTGTCGAGAAGTCTGACATTAAAACAAACAAAATTTTATTTTCAAGGAAACTGCATAATAGGTGAGTGAGTGAATGAATATTAGTGTCGCACTATTCAGTTACACGAGGGCTTTTGATGATGGACCTAGTAATTTTGAACCATGGTCAAGTGACGAGAATAACACCTGAGCTGGGACTCCTCCCCTCTTTCTCCTAACTTCCGCACCACACCAACGGGGGGACGTTTGAGCCTCGACATATTTAACGTGCATCAGCCTCCTCTATACAGCTGGACTTCAATGGTACTGGCTCGAAATACTGCGTAACGGAAAGATAATGTGTAATCACTTTCTATTTTCGTTGGTCCGCACTTATGCTTTTCACGAAATGGGAGATCACGTAGCCGAGGGGTCATGGTCGCGACCAGCTCGTGACGAGCATTGTAGAGTTGCAGGTACAAACCCTTGTGCCACTAAAGACCCGTTTGGCTAAGAAGGCCTGCTGCATGTTGGAATAGTGTTAAAGTTGGGAAAGGGGGTTCTAGCTAAGATGTCATCCTCTTCACTTGATTATGGTTTAGAATGAGGAGGTACATCGCAAATAGCTTTCTTGTTGCTTCACAGTGTGACGTAAACTAAAATTAACCAAACCATGGAATCGTAAGGATTACCTTCTAGTTTAATTTCAGTCCCCTTGCTAATATAAAATTGTAACGTTTCTAAAATTCTGAATATCACACTTTAATTGTCCATTTTAAGGTTATTTTACGTTTTTAAATGTTATTCTTTTTACTAAAATGATCAAAGATTTATGCACAAACTGTGTATTTTTAACTGTATAGATTAACACTGGATTGCCCAAGGAAGTCATTTTGACTGCTTTTTAATTTTAATTAGAAAAACAATTACATATATAATGACACAATTTCCTAGAATTTTTTTAGAATATATTTTTTTTCCAAGTGAAGCTATTGTTGATATTTATTAATAACTTGTTATAGGACTGTAAGTAGTATAAAAAATTTTAAAAATTAATTTTAAAAAATTTTTTTTACACATTAGTTATTCTTTCATTTTGACTGCTTTGGGGCAACACAGGTAGATACTAAATTTCAGTCTTTCTAGTGTTAACCAAGTTTTTTTTCCTTTCATTTTCATTAAATATTATTATTATTTTTTCATTTAAGGGGACACAGTACAATTCAATTGACAAAAATCGGTCAAAAAAATTAATTTTTTTAACTTAAATTATTCTTTATATACATTTCTATAACCTGACAAAATTTGAAAGATCTAAACTTAAAAAATACAGAATTATGATAGCTTTTGTGTTCGTTTTTATTCACATCCCTATGGCAAATCAAAACTTTAAACTTACTTATCTCGGAAAGATAAAATAACTAGTTTGTCTTCATTTAAAATGCTAAGGCTTTTTTCTATTGTGCCTAATCCTTAAATTTTTTTACCTATCGTTAATAGTAAATGTAACAAAAATTGGTATGCATTTTTGAATCAAAGCAATACTTATTTTTTTAAAAATAATTGAACTCAGAATTTGTGCATTTTTTAAGGAATTTTCAATAAGCATTCATAAAAAGAAGTATTGTACAAATACTAATCATGTTATCGCAAAACCCATACCAACTTTTGTTACGCATAGTTTGATGTACTTGTAAATCAAATTTCATGTGTGTACCTACATTTTTGTAGAAGGAGTAGCATTTTAAAATCACTTAACAAATTTAAAGTTGTTTCCTAAAAAATTAAATGGCTAGCTTTTTATGAAATTTTGAGCACGAAATCTGTTTTACAAAGTATACACACATAGGAGGCCACCAAAAAAAATTTGAAAATTCTTAAATTAAAAATTTTTGCTTAAATCGTACCGTGTCCCCTTAAATATTAAAAAAGGTTATAATACATGCGTTGCATTAAATATATTTTGAATATTTTTCAATTAGTCTCCAACAAATATTTCACAATAAAATTTAATTATAGTAATTTTAAACTAGCTTAAGAATCACACTAACTTCATAAAAGTTGTTCTAGTACAATTATTAATATATATAGTTTCTTAACTAGGCATATCTAACTTCAAATGAAAAGAGTTAATCAATAACATTACCCATTTAAGGAAGAGAATTACAATTTCAATTTCACAATGATCCATCGAGTATCATAGAGATGCACAAAACTATTAGAACAAGTGTTTCACAATCATTCCATGCCCCTTTAATGTAGTACAAATATTTTCTTTGAATTCTCAGAGGAATGATAAAGACTATGAAAGTTATGCACCCACTTTAGTTCCTTAATTATAATTATATTAAATGTCATTGTGAATGAGTCAATTAATTCCTATGAAGAAGGAGCCAGTAAATAATTTAATAAGAAGAAGTGAATAAAAAACTTAATATATAAATAAGAGAGAAGTATTTAAATAATTAACTGAAGAATATTATAAGTGAATAACAATTCCAAGAGAGACATTGTATACTTTAATGTATACGATGACTTGCGACAATTTTTTTAAATAAAATGGAGATATGGGGAGAGATTTTTTTTGTGATGTTTTTAGATTTATTTAGTACGTTTTAAGAAAAATATGCTAACATTAAGAAGAGAAAAAGAAATTAATATTACTAAAATAATCATTATCTTTTAGTTCTGATGTATTACTAGGAAATTCAATTTTAAAATAACCTTCAGAATAAGAGATATTTTAATTTTTACTAAATCTAGAGCCTTTTACCTTAGTTATTATATGCAATTGCTTAAAAAAACATTGATTATATTAACGTATTGATTAATCAGATTTACAAATTTTGTAGTAAAACAGTGATTGATAAATCTGAAAGTTAAAACACTTCTACTATTATAAAGAATACACACAAAAAATTTCAGTGAATTACTTTCAAAACTTTTTGAGCAATCGCTGGCCCCGTTTTTTAAAAAAAACACATTTGGAGTATAACGCGTTTTAAAATATGACATCTTGCTTAAAGTAATGGCATCTGCTTTTACTAAAACACTTGTAGTTTTTGTTCTCGTGAACGGAAAATAATAATATTGATATTTTTATAAAGCTAATAAGATGGCCTATAAAATAAAATCATAAAAAAAAATGTTCAGTTTTTGGCGAAATTTACAATTTTAGGGTAATCGGATACCTTAATCAACGTTTGACTCAATTTTGGTCGCTTTTGATCTGATTTTAATTTACATCGCGCATCGTGAAAAAACACGTGGACTATAGCTGACTGAATTCGAAATTTTTAAGCATGGTAAAGCAGTGTCTTACACGAGGACGAGGTTTGGGGGTTTCTTAATGCAAACCCCTTACACCAAGGGTGGGCATTAAGTCAATCTCGGTCGACCGGTGTACCGCCAAGATATTTTGAGATAACCACCTGAAGATTATAGCTGTTAGTAAATGTATATGTAATATCCATGATTGGAGGACAGCATACAGACTAAAGTTTCTACTGATTATAACTATAAGCACTAACTTAAGATAAAAATGTTTTGTTTTTTAAAATATTTTGAATTGCTTCCTAACAAATGCATCATTTGATATTATTATATTTTTTCTATTATTATTATATATTTGTATCTTGCGTTTTTATTTAAACAGAGTCTTAAAAATGTGTTTATTTTATTGTAGTTATGTAGATAAGTCCGGCATTTCATCCCTACTGCATTGGGTCGATAAATGAGTACCGAACTTGCTTGGGGACTTAAACACTGGGGGGTCTTGCTTCAGACTGACCACCTGATTGGGGCATCTGCTCATGCACCTCTGCGCCCAATGGTCACGTATACTGGGATGGGCACGGTAGACCCTGGCTCTCATGGGCTGTTGCGCCACTGAGTTTGAGTTTGAGTTATATAGATAAGTACATATATATTTTTTTTCGTATTTATTATTAAGTTATGATAAATATCGTGGACCTTTTTCTTAGTTCACCACACCTACACCACAGGGTGAACCTCAACACCTTGAAAAATAGGAAGTAGCCTATATACTAGAAAAGTTTTCCTTCCTTAGACTAACATATTTAAAATTTTTTCCTAGAGATGACACGGCGCATTCGTCTACTTGTTTTTAAAATGTATCCCCCTATAAGAGAAGTCTGTCTACATTACTGTGGTCTTGAGACGGGAACGACACCTGAGCCGGCAGTGCCCTTTTTGAACTTTCGACTAAGGTAATGGGTTAATATTAAAAGTCGACGGATTTAACGAACATTAGACCATTCCACATGGAGGATCTTTAGTAAGACTAGGTTTCAAATCCTTGACTTAACAGCGCTGGTCACGAGCTCTTGACCTTGATTACTTGACTATGATTTTTGTCGAGGTCAAGTGCAATAAGTCTGGAAATTCCATAATTCAAATGGTTCCAAATTTTTTTATTTGTTATAGTACATGACTAAATGACTTTATTTACAATTATTTGTTCTATATGTGAATAGTTGTTAGGAATAACGTGTTTCATAATTTAACAGCAATTAATAATTCTATTTTTTTCAATGTATAACACGAGAAGTTTAACAAATTGTATACAGTAATATCAATTTCATTATGAACGAGTATATAATAAAGTATCATGTATAATTCCTTTCTTTTTAACTGGTATAAAATAAAATAGTTTCATGAATAAAAAGTTTGGAATAAATAAAAAATAAGAAGTAAAAACTAATTTCACATATTATGAATAAAGGATTATAATACTGGTCATCAACAATCAAATGGAGAATACAGCCTACGAACCAATATTGGCAACCCTTCTATAGGATGATCAATGCAACCCCCTTTACCCCCCCCCCACCTCAAAAAAATTCGTTGAATTTCAAGTCTTTCAAATGAGATAGGAAGTTCTTGAGAAGAAAATCAGAACTCAGTTTTCCGCATCCTCCTAACATTTTTTTCCTTCCACTGACAAAATACATCGATCTAAGAGAAAACGAACTTCGAATTTCCCTATAATTACTTTCATCTCAAGCAACATGATCAACACGAGTTGAATATTTAAGATAATAAATAATTTTGCTAATGTTAAATATATTTTATGTAAAATTTTGGAGAAAAAAACAAGCAGCTGGTGTAAGGATGGAATATTTTTAATTTTTTAAAGATTTAATAACATACCTTCTCATGAGAAAGTTTTCATTAAAAATTATTTCACTCAGTGGCAAAACCTTTTTATTTAACTTTTTAAACTTAATAAAATTATATGTAATTGAAAGCTAATTCCTGATAAATTAAATTACGTTTTTAAATTTTTAAAGATCTCTTCCAAGGCTTCCTTTTAGTTGACTATACGATTCATGTTTTCTTATTACCCTCTCCGCGAAATTTAAAAATTTTCATCCGCTTATATTAAATTCAGAATGCAAATGAACAACATTTGCAAGTCTTAAATGTTGTAGAAGTAAGAATTTTGATTTGGAAGGTAACTTATTTTCATATATATATATATATATATAAATCCTTATAAATTTAGAACTATAATGAATGGTTTTAAAACTTATATTACACATCCGGGCAAGAAGCTACAAAATACTATTCAAACCACATTTGACAAAACTGATAACTCTAGTATTGATAAAAATAGTATGGACATTATAAAGTACTTCAAGGTAAAAAAAAAGTATTTTTATTCATACCAATGATTTTGAAGATTTATTTAGCCCCAAAGATATAGGAGACATGTTTATGATTCTTAAAATAGCATCTAACAAATATTCTTTGAATAAATTAATATAATATGTTAAATATATCTTTCTATTAATTAACTAGTATTAAATGAAATTTATATTTTTCATAATGACTCTCATTAAAGGACTACCACAAAGTGGGCCTCCTAGTAACTGCTTAGACAATATTTATTTGCACTTTTATGAAAATGATAGTATTAGTTATGAATCTTGTTACTGTTTAGATACATAGATGACTTAATTATTTTCAGCAACTTACTAGATTTTGTTATAAGTGTTTGATAGATTTTTTTTGTAGATAATGTATTAAAACAAGGTAATTATAAGAAATTCTGCAATAATTGCTTGGAATACAACTATCCAAGTAAATTCATTTTAAAATATATTTCTATATGTTATATTAACTCTTTTTTTCCTCAATTTAGATTATTAATTTTCATTAAGATATTGATTGCTTAGTTTAATCAAAATACTATCTAGGTGGTCGCACTAATTTTTACTTCTTTGAGTTCACACTTCAATTTTAACTCGCCATTTAGCGCGTGATTTCTGACTGAGAAGCTTTGACTTCATCATATCCTTTTGGTTAGTATTTTTTCATGTAAGTTTTTATCCTAGTTTTTCATTTAGAATTTTTTTCTTAATATTCTTCTCTATGAGAGAAACCTTATTCTTCTCTATTGATACTTTCATTTTATTTTACTATACGGTGTTACATCCCCGTGTGATAGAAATATGCCTAATTTTTCGACACCACTCTGTTTTTTCTATTATTACGGAAATTTCTGCTGTACGGTGAAGGTGGTACCATAAAGCAGCTTAAACCTAATTCGCTGGCCTAATTCAATGACAGCCTTAGAAATAATAATAGGTCTCCATTTTAGTCCAAAGTCTCTTTCTATATCTTCAATTGGTATGTTTCTTGGAATTAAATTTCTTACTTTTTTGGCTTGTATGTAATACAACTTTCTCATTTATTATTTTATTATACTATATATATATATATATATAGTATGAAAAGTATGCAAATTGCGGGATGGATATAGCTATTTGAGTTGTGTAAGTAATCCAGAATGTACAACCATTCCACATTCAATGAGTATGATGAAAGGAAAGTAATCTGTGGATTTCTTGATAGTGTCCCGGTTTTATTGACGAGGGTTAGTGGAGCTGTTTATCATCGCAGAGAAAATGCGTCTTATTAGGCACACCAATTAATTATCACAGGACGCAATTACTGCGGATAGAGGAGTCTGTAGGAAACATATGCAAGGGGAAACACAGGTGCTCCTAGCAGAGCTCATTTGACGCTCACCAAGGAGTAGCTTCATTTAAAAAAATATTAATAATACTTTTAATTATGATATTTTCTCATATCATAAACAGAAATATTTGAATTTTTAAAGAATATAAAAAACTAAATTTGATAATTTTTCAAAAATTCGTGTCCCGGACCTTCTTAATTTTGAAAGCATATTTGAAAATACTTCGACTTATATTAACACATCAACAGAGTTCAACAGTGTTTTCTTGACTGGTTTAGCAAGCATGTGAATATTTTTAATTTTTGCTTCGCCTTACTATTTTTAAACGTATAAATAAACCGTATATAATTATAATTCAATTAGCCTTGATAAAGCGTCAGCTCCTTTTTTGTGTAACTTAATATTCGTTGTAAATATACATTAATATAATCCTGACTTTCGATTTTTTTCTCTAAGCTTGTGTCTTTGATTGACTAAACTTGTCATATACCAAAACAAGTAATGGAAAATTTAGGTTCCACATAATATAATTATCCATACAGCTTAAACTTAGGTAACACTTTTGTCACAAATCAAATAAAGTATTAATAAGTTACACATGTACCTTACTTGTATCAGTAAGTAACGTAACACGTTGTTCCAATAAAAATAACGCAGTTATTTCATCCACTTTATCCAATAACTATCAAAAAAACATATTCCTGTTAATAAGACTAATATAACATTAATTAAAAAGGCATTTTCCTTAATACCTGTCAATATAAAAGTTAAAAAAAAGTGCCTCCAAATATTAATCAATTTAATTAACTAAATGACCCTTTGAAACATACTTCTAGTTCCCCAAAGCTCACAAAACAATGGAGCAAAGAAAACACTCCTGTAGTAAATGAAATTTTCGATTTTCTAACGAAGTTACTCATTACGTGTGAGTTAATGGACTCGGCCATTTCTTCGTGAAGCCCTAACGACAAGGTGCGCCATAAAGATGCTTTTACGAGATGACCGGAAGCTATAAGTCTGCCGCTAAACAAAAGACGGACCTTACACAACGTAAATTAGAGAGAGAGTTGGACGGAATTCATTCCCTCACTAAGTCGCGTCCAATCTAATTATAGTAAGAGGACAGGTCTCGTCTAATTGGATGTACTTCTCAGAAATGGAATGCGGACGGTGCCGTTAGAAGGGGGTGGTACGGACCTATTCTAACGCAGACGATTTTGAAGCACGACTGTGCGCCCTCAAATTTCGACCAAGTGGCTGTAGCAATTTATCTATTCATTAAGTCAAAATTTCGTGTTTATTGGATGTGAATGAAATTACAAAAGTCTGGCGAATAGGATGCACTGGTGAAGGCGTCTGCAGTATCTGATGGTGTAATTAGAACGCATGTAATTAGATGGTATTCAATTGCAAAACTTTTAATTATAAGGCAATTCTCTTCTGATCCTATTCTGATGAATAATTATTGCTTTAAAGAGCGACAAACAGCCTATTTAGTAGAGTCCGTAATGACGATTATCAAGTTAAATTAATTGCACCGATGAACTCGCAAATTGGTTCGGGATTGTTATTGTCTGAATAAAATTATGGATAGATGCGAGAAGGAATTAATTTTGACAATTATTTTCACTTGAAAGTAGTGATTTTATTTTAACATGTCTTTTTTTTTCTAATTCTGTGAATAAATGTGAAATATTTTAATTTCTCAATAAATGAAAGGAAAAATTTTGTAAGAAAAAAAAAGGGTTCTATTCAACTACGTAAAAATAGCACACAACAGGTTATTGGTTAATTCTAAATAGTGACAGAAAACTTTCGAAAGCTTAACAATGCCACATGTGCAAATATATATGAGATCCTAAGTCACCAATGTTTATATTACTGCAAGATGCATATTTTTTAAATTCGAATATATTCTAATATCTTTCTTTTAAATTATAATTTCTGCTTGCTTTAAACTCCATTTTTTTTTTTGCTATACCTTTCTTTTAAATCACCAGGACTTTACTTACAGTTTCATTTGTTAAATGCACAGAATTTTCCTTTCTATTAATTAGGGAGATAGTTTGATTCTTCAAGATTTAATTCCTAGATTACTACATTTTCTTTTTGGTTTTCTCTTCCTTAAAACTATCCTTTTGCCTTTTTTAGAGCCAATCTTTCCCTCCTTATCCATGGTAAGCTGGTTCTGCTTTCTACATATTTATTTATCATATATTTTATACGATACAAACACATACGATGCATATTTCCTTTTTAATTGATTGGTATATATTCTTTTTACTTGATCTTTCTAAGAATTGTGTGCTTAATATGTATATACTGTAAGTAATGTATATGATAGATATTTAATGTTTTCTTCTAAATCCTAGGATCACATTTGGTTTGTACTACAGCTTGTATTTGCCTAGAATCTATTCATGCGTGGGCTAAATAGTGTTTAGAGGAATATTGTACTATTCTTCATGATATATTGTGAAAGTTCGGAAGAGAGATGGCGGTGGTGGATATCTATTCCTCATTGGACGTTCTAAAATAGACCTTAGCTGTTCAATTCTATTGAGGTCGAGTGACTGTGAGGGCCAAGATAGATGTTTAACTTCATCCTCAGGCTCACCAAATCCTGCTTGGACAAGTTCCACTGCATGAATAGGTGCATTATCATTCTGGAAAATTCCATCTCCTGCAGGAAGCAAAGTTTGCAACATAGGATGGACCTGGTTGGCAAAAACTTCTCTATACTCCTCCTTGGTCCTGCAGAAAACCACGGCACAGTTGCCCATGACCTTGGCATGATTTTACTAGGTTCCTAACTCACCGAGAGAAATAAAATTGCCGTAATTCTCAGCATTTGGTTTTTTTTTCAAACAAAAAACTCAAAAACAAAATTAATAGACCTTATCTGCACTAAAATTTAAGGACGTATGTGGTAATGTATGCTTAAAATTATTGGTTATAAAATAAAATATGTTTAAAGTTATATATAGAAATGATATACAATTCCTTTATTTATCAAAATTACTTTTTTTTAAGTTGAAAATGCAGAGTATTCCTAGGCACTGTTTTCTTTTCTTGTATACCCTGAAGATTTCTTTTTGATGAGTAATACGCATAAAATAAATAGATATTAATTAACAAAAAATGGCAATAATTACTTTTTTAATATATAGTGCCTATAAATTTAAAATGTGTTTTATTTAATGTATAAAGTATATTGAAATATTAATCTCTATTTAATAAATTTTCCTCATAACGAGCATTTTTTGGGGGGATTTAATGAACTTCAGATCCGACTGTATATAGCATATTTATAATTATATAATCTTTCCTTTATAATTCTTTTTAAGTACATTGCTTTTGATGTTATAACCCAGAAATTTTATAAAATACAGAATTAAGCTTTGAATTTATTTTTTTAAGATTACTTATCATGTGTGTTTATGTGATGACAGTAAAATTATCTTACCTTTCTTTTACAAAATCAAAAAGTATTCGAAAATGAATTCATCGGAGTTGTTCCTGAAAATGCTTCGATAAGTTTTTAACCTTTCCTTAAAACTAAATGTAAAAGCTGTTGATTAACAAGAATTTATAAGCTCCTAATTATCTACGTCGATGGAAACTAAAAATGTAAATTTTAACCGTGATACAACTCTCTTAAGCAACTAATTAAAAAAATTTTTAGAATTTTTAACTGAGAAGTATAATTTTCATTAGAAAGCCTATACTTTTAAAATTCATAATTATTTTATCCGCATAATATTTCGTCAAACTTGTTATTGGATCTACGCTTAAAAATAAATTAAAATGATACTAAATTTAAACACTTTCAGCGTAAATTGTTGAAAAAGAATGCTTTAAATAATAGAAGTCTTAGTATATACAAAATCAATAACTAATAATATTCTAAGCTCAAGCTGAATTCTAAAGCAAACTTCAATTAAGTTAATTTAAAAATAATCAGAAATTTAAAAAGGAAATTGAAAGTTTCATTCTATCTAAGAGCAAAAGACAATGAATCCTTTAAAAAAGTATGAATTCTATTCGTTGTTTATAATTATGAATGAAAAAGGACGCTTTTTTAGATGTTTTCATTAACTTTAAATTAATCTCATAAATAAAGTAATTCTTTCGTCTATAAGATATTAAATTTCCTTATCATAAATAGGAAACTAATATTATTTAGATTCGCGATGCTTCAAAACAGCTTGGTAAAAATTAGTTTTTAAAAAAAACTAAATTATAGACAATGAAAATTTTAAATAAACAGCACTTTTTCTGTGATCAAAGATTTCGTAAATGTTTCAAAGGGGATTAATTGAAATTTAATATTTATTTCAATAGAAGAAGAAATTGGGAAGAATCAGATGGATGAAAATGTTTTTTTAAACTTAACTGAAAATATAACAATATGAGATTTAATCGAAAGCAGTAACGGTAAACAAAAGCTTTCCTGAGAAAAATATTTAACCGTTTTAATTAAAGAGTGTTCTTTGATTATTTTACACCAAATGCTTGAAGATAACGGTAACGCTATTAAAAAAAATTATGAACCATGTGTTTAAATAATAAGTATTAAAAGCTTCAATTAAAAACTCAAATGAAATTTCACAATAACGAACAATTTACACATAATGGTGACTTTATGTATTTTCTGTTTTACTTATTTATATATTTATTCAAATGCTTATCTTTCTTACAATAAACCCCTTTTGTAGAAGCACCATATGAGCTATATTGGTGAGGGACCTCGTAATTTTGAACCTCAGACAATACTTAAACTCTGATACCCTCTCTCCAAACTACCACACCACGCTAAAGAAATCACTTTAAGCTCAACAAATTTAACATACATCCTCCTCCTCTACACGGTGTGTCTTCAAAGACGCCGAAACTCTATCCCATGACACTCTGGCCCATGAATTCCAGACCCTAACCAATAGGCTATCACAGCCATACTCTTTTGATGGAAGCTGTCGAAATTAGGTCGGGTATATGACGTTAAGTAACCAAATTAATTTCAAAGACATGGGAACTGGACTAAAAATGAATTTTTCGTTGGTCTAATTGCTAGTCACTTTTATTCCTGTCATTGCTTGTTTCAAATTGTGGAGGAGTCACCAAATACTCATTTCCTCAGGAAGAAAGTCTTTTTTCTCTCAAAGGACTTCCTGAGTGATATTTAAAGAAGATTATTTTCCAACAATAACAGAAATAGATATGCATCCCATATTTGAAAGCGTCATTTTAAACTTTCTGTTCTTGACGTCATAGACAGTTTCTAGTTGAGATGGTGAGTTTATTTTGCACATAACCTTTAGCCGTTCAAATTACAAGCTGTGATTTAATGTATAAGTGTCTTAGATTCTTCAAAGAGGGTATATTCAACTATTAAAGCTGAGTGTTCCTATCTTTTAAATGTTGACTTTTAAAGATACCACTTCGGAAAGCTGGTAGTGACTTGGGTATTACTTTTGGTTATTACTTTGCTTGGTAAGGAAGGATGATGACATAAATGGTAAGTAAACACATTACAGGATTTTTATAAGGCGTCCTTAAAACGTTATTTTATTTCATTTACACACAATAGAAGGTAGTACCACTATTCAGAAGTAGTGTAGGTAAAAACAAATATCCCGTATTTGCTTTTTTGAAAGAAATTTTCGTTATTTTTTTTTATATTCAATTTTTTGAACCTCACTTTTTTTTTTGCCATTCTTATGCGCACAAATAGCCTTTAAAAAGACTTATTATTAACTAATTAATTATACTTACAAAATAGTTGATGTTTTAGGCGGTATACATAGTCCGGTGCTGCCATAATGCGGGTATATTTTCAAAGTGCAAAGCTGCTCAGCGCAGCTAGTAATTTATTGTGGTGCCTGTAATTTTTCATAAAAGTATTAACTGATAAAATGTGATAGAGAACTTATATTGCTTGTGCTCTGACATATTATGCATACATCCATTCTTTGGGTTAATTATCTAGCTGGTATTTTGCAGAAAGTAAAATGTCACAACGTCAGAAAGGGCAAGAGTCAGCATGCAACTTGAAAATTTTCACATCCCGATCCCTATAAGCCTGGAATTCACAGATATTTTTTCTTTGCACTTTTATTTGCTTTCCTTAATTTTTTTTTTTTGAAAAAATGTAGCATTCCTTTGTTATATTTAAATTTGTAAATACTTCAATATTATTATTTAAAATTATGAGTCACTTAAATTTTCAAATTATTTGCTAATTCAAAAAAGTGCATGATAAGACATCTCTATATCATACACTTTCTCTCTCTCTTTATATAATACGAAGGTCATTCTGAAATTCTTGAGATACATCTAGGTTTTTAAAGTTACACTTACAAAATTTTAGGACGGCCGCGGTGGACGAGTGGTCTAGGCATCGGATCATGGCTAGCATGTCATGAGTTCGATCCTAGTACCACTAAAGACCCGCCGTGTAGGGGCGAGATGCACGTTAAATCTGTCGAGAGCTCAAACGTCCTCCCGTTGGTGTGGTAGTTAGGAGAGGGGGGTGCCAGTTCAGGTGTCGTCCGCGTCACTTGACCATGGTTCAAAATTTAAAAAAAAAGCCAAAAGCCCTCGTGTTGCTAATCAGTGCACGTTAATATTCTCTCACTTACAAAATTTTAGGAGTGTTCATATAATAGTCTCCTCCCAACATCAATTCACTTTTATAGAAGAATTTTCCACGGATTAAATTCCTCAAACTATTCATTTCTTGGAATTGATGAAAAAAATGCATTAATATATAGACACATCAATCTCTTCTTCTGAATGAAAGCAAGGGTGTTCACATAAGTTCTTTTTTAGATTTAGAAATAACCAAAAGTCACACATAGCTAGATCCGAAAGTAAGGTGGATGCTCTATTAATTTAATTTACTTTTGTTTAAGAAACTCAACTGTAAATCCGGCTGTATGGGAAGATGCATTATCATGCTGAAGCATTAGCCACCTAACATTAACCTCTTAGAGAATTTCTGGCAGACATTTAGTGCTACATCAGGTTATTATTATTGTCTTCTGTCCTTCCCATTTGATGAAGTTGACCAATCCCGTACTTCTGAATAAAACGGCTTGCATTGTTTGTTGTCTTTTCACCACTACCGTCGAAGGATCGTCTTCAAAGACCCATACTCTGCTTTATTGATGTGTTGAAACATCAAAAAACGGTATGAACGTTTCATCAACCATTGCAATTTTAGAAATGAGGCGGTGACTACCCTCATTTAGGAAGTTAAGGGCTTTTTTCTGATTCTGACACGCTCCTTATTTTGGCGTTCAGTTAAAATTTTGGGAACCCAACGGCAAACTACTGTTTTCATTTGTAATTCTTCATGAATAATTTTGTGTATTGTTGCGAATACAATGTTAAGTTCCTTCTGTATCATTTGGTAGGTATAACGATTATCATCCATTAACATTTTTCGTATGGCAGACACATTATCCGGGATTAATGCTGACCATGGACCTCCTGTGTGTTCTTCAATTTGAAGAGAATTGCGCCTTCTGCAAAATTCTTTAATTTATTCGAATACAGTAGCGAGAAATGGAGATTCATCACCAAATGCTAAATGCAGCCGTTGAATGCATTCGTCTTGATTTAATCCCGCTTAAAAACGATAGAAAATCAGAGCATGATAGCGTTTTCGTGTCAATTCCATTTTTTCTTCTGTCTAAAATTTATTCAACGCTAAATAATTTGAAGTCAGTAAAAAATCGTCTGATGTGTTAAAATACTTTGTATTTTCAAATTAAACCGTTAATTATTTTTGAAACTTCTCGCCTTCGCATATCTCAAAAATTTCAGAGTTACCCTCGTAAATGAATGCAGTAATAATTTTAAACTTCTGTGTAAATCTGATTTATATAAAACCAAAAAACACAAGAAAATAGCAAGAAAATTCAGGATAAATACCTCATCAAATAGCATCTAAACTTTCCTTAATATTATTTGAGATTAAATTTAACACGATAATTTATTTATGATTTATTTATGTTGCACCAAATTTTTTCAAAAGTCACACAATTCAAATTATGTTTGGTACTTACCTTCATCTTTTTGAAAATACATATGCGATTACTGATTTATAAAACAGAGTTTTACTGCCCCAAACTCAAAAGTGGAAAAGAGGGGCCTTAAATTTTAACATGGTTGCTAAGGCTCAATAATTTTAAATTATTTATGCAAATAAAATATTTTACATGTATGTAAAGCCAAATAAAAAATAGGCATCAATTAAATGTGAGTTGTTTATTTCTTATCTAAGTCAAGTATTTTTCATCTTATTATCTGAGTTTCATTCATTGTCGAATCTTCACCTTTGAATTATAAAATTTTTCGAAAAATTTTCTAATTAGCTTAAGCCTTTAGATATTTCTTTAATAAAAAAATTCATTGTAATATTGTTTCAAGGATCTTAATTAAAAAGAATAGTTATCAGGTAAGTTGAGTTATTTCGGATATTTTTTAATTCTGTGACTAATTTTAATAAGCTTTATTTAATAAGTATTTTTAAAAATATTAAATAATCTTAGAACACTAAGCAACCTCTTACAATTAATTAGATGCAAGCTACAATTTCAAGTAGTTCTAATTAAGGTAATTAAATTTTTAATCACACTGATCAAAGTATATCTCTTTAATATTTCAAAAGGAAGATGGATACGTTTTTGGCAACAAATTTCAAATCTTTTCTCTCCATTTTTCATATTTTCTTGAGAATTATTGAAAATGTCTTGTTGCTTACAAAAAAATATACTTATCTTTTTTAAAAATATCGAGAGGAAGCTTAAAGTTTCATCTTTCAGAACTCCCTCGATATGGAATGTTAAGATATTTTATTTTTAAAAGTGGAATGGATGCTTCAAATCAGTTGATTAAAATTATTGAAATACTCATTCCTAAGAATCTAAATAATTTTTTAATCTAAATAATGGAATTAATTTGAAATCACAAGTCATACTACAAAGTTCAGTAATCTGAAGGACATTCAATTTAACTAAAATAAAGAAATAACGAACTAAAAATTTCTGAAGATTCACCATTTTTGCAATAATTAATAAAATTAATTATTAATCAATTTCTAATGCCTTAACGAACCTCCATTTATTAATTAAAAGGAAAAATTTATTCTAAGAGTAAAATTTTATCATTTTATAATTATTTATAAAGTATCAAATTTCGCCTTAATTTTACTTTTATACAATAGATAATTTCTGGAAAAGTTAGTGCAAAATTATGATGAATTTGCGGAAATTAGCAAAAATAAAATAATGATTCACATCAAATTTATGTGAATCATTAGTTTCATTCACATGATTTTCAATTTTTCAATTCTGATGTGTTGCTATGTTATTCATTTTAAAATGACCTTCAGGATAAGAGATATTTTAATTTTTACAAAAACTAAAGCACTTTATCTTAGTTATTTTATGAAATTGCTTAAGAAAACAGTGATTATATTAACATAAGGGACTGTAAATTTTGTAATAAAACAGTGATTGATAAATCTGAAGGTTAAACACTTTTACTATTATACAGAACTTACAGAAAAAATTTCAGCAAATTATTTTCAAAACTTTTTTTGAGCAACCGCTGGTCCCATTTGAGCATTTTCAAAAAAACACATTTCGAGTAAAACGCGTTTTAAAGTATGACATATATATATCTTACTTAAAGTAATGGCATCTGCTTTTACTAAAACACTTGTAGTTTTTGTTCTATTGAACGGAAAATAATAAATTTGGTATTTTTATAAAAAATAATAAGAGTGCCTGTAAAATAAAATCATAAGGAAAAATTTGTCAATTTTTGGTAAAATTCACATTTTTTAGGATACAATCTGTACCATAAATTCAAAACTTTTTCTGCTTGAAAAATCTAGATCCATTATCAAAATTTGATAATTGGGATTTCTCTTCTTAATTGTGATATTAGTTTGAAAACCGCTTTCCATGGATTTGGTTTTATGCAAATGCAAAATTCTATTTAAGTTCCAGTCGTTGAGTAGGCGAGGTAATAGTTAAGAGTTGATCGTAAGTAGAAATCCTGGTGTTAGTGACTGGTGATCGCACATCGTAAGATTAATTATCGAAGAAGGATCCAGGAATAGTGGAAGACCTCCACTTTACGGCTGAACGAGTTATCAAGCTTCGGGTTAAAGACTTATTGCTCCTCAGGTTTAGTTATAAAATTGCGTTCCATAGCGTTAAAAGTTGAATAAAATTAGTGATTCTAATATCACGTATGTGTTTCTTCCTCGAACCCTTTCACACACGTGACCTCCGGGTGTTGACGAAGTAAGTAGTTATCAGCAGAAGTTAAATTTGGATGTTGAATACATTATCTGTCAGTTACAATGTGCATTTGGATTTTTTTGTTGGTGTCAATCCCATTTTATGTATATCAGAAGGGCACTCTGGGGCGAAAGCAAAACTAACATGTTGCTTAAGATCTTTTAGTGTTGAAGGGAAGTCGTTACACTTGCTATTTTAAGTATACCCAAAGAAAAAACCCCGAATGGGATCAAATTAGGTAGCCATTCCTTGCAGTCTTCAAATCTCATTATTTGATGCTGGGATACCTCTAATATGTATTGTTTTACTTTCAGTGTTTTATTCGGTGTGACGTGGTCATAAATTTCAACTTGAATTGTAACATTTCTCGGCAACCATTAATGATTATTCTCTCATTAATGAGATTGTGTAGTTCATTCTGCAAAACACATGTTTCATAATTCCTTTTTTTTAAACATGTTTCATGTCCTCTAACGTGAAGACGTTTCACAACTTTGAAATTAACTTTTTTCAGTATCTGTTACAGTTTTTCAAAGATAAACTTTAGTTCCGCTATTCGCCACCAGATGGTGTTGTGACTGATTTGATTTTCTAGCACATACCCATTTTATTTACCTAGACACCACATTTAATGCCTAAGTGTCACCGTTCTTAAATTAAGATAGGTAGGCAAGATTTTATCGGGCACCATTTATAAATTTACGATTATATTCCCTCAAAGACTAAAACAGTTCTTTGCAAAGCCTTGCATAGACCTTTTTTTGTATGCTGTTGCTTTTGTTTTCGAACAGAAAACTGATTCAATATAAATATATTTTGACTACATTAGTTTTCTTGAAACTTTCTATTAAAGTACATTACTCCTTTCTGCTGTATTATGTACAACTTTCATGCAAAATATACGCTTCCTCTCTCTCCAAATTTATTGTATTGCCGAATGAACATCTATTTTTACAAGTTAAAGCAAAAAGTGCATATTTATTGCGTTTCAAAGTCATACTATACTAAAATTATATATGTGTTGCAAAACAAATGAATTTTATAATAATAGTGAGTCTCTATTCGAAGTGAAAATATATTTCGAACCAAAAAAAAAGGGTTCTCTGCTGGTTTTAAAATTTTATTTTGTCATTTACAATTTTCTTTAATTTATATTTCAGAGCTAAGTTCTTATTATGTCCTTGTAATGTTTTACTTCTGTATATTTTGTTATACAAACTATATTTTCTTTGAAGATGTGTATAACGCCCAAGCAAGTTGTGCATGTATAAATATATTAACAACTGCCTATATATG
>BMAO01004428.1:0-34531 GCA_019973975.1 Trichonephila clavata
ACCTCTCTATTTCCTAACTCTGCATGAATCGCCAAGGTAATTGAATTGTTTCAAATATTTCCAACTGCGTAGCACCCTGAATCATATTGGTAAATTGGTTTGGCTACACAGCTATAAGGTTGCCGATTAATACCCAGTTTAAGATTCATAAGTGGAATGCTTACACCTATTCCTTCTTACATAAATAAAATTATATGACATTTTTACTTCAAATTGTTTATTGTCTCAAATATTTTATGTTTTTTAAGCGAGATTTAAAAAAAATTCATTGCAATTTTGGACCAACATAATTTAGAATTTAGAAGAATAATCACCATATAATTTTCTGACTATTTTTCCACCAGATTTAACTTTAATAAAATTTGCTGAATTAAATTGAGTTATATTTATGAAAGTATTTTACTCGAATTATATAAAATTAATCAAAATCAACACATCGTATGTTTTCTAACAGTCAAAATGTACAATTATGTTTAAACTATCTTTAATTATTTTCTTTTAAAAATTGATATTGAAAGGTAAATTAAGATTAAGAGTTAATGGTTTGAGTAGTTTGAATATGTTGTTATCTTATTTCAATGAACAAAAATTTTGTTATAACAATAAATATTTCCAAAAAGACAGTTATGAATTTTTAAAGATATTTTCTATAAAAATATTATGAAGTTAGTTAATATTAATAAATATTCTCATGCTAAAAATAAAATTATGTATGAAATTATGCTGAAGGAAAATATTCCAAATGTACAAATGACATGTAAGAGGAAAAATTGAAAGTAAAAATTAAGCAATTTGAGTGAATTTCTAGAGATTTTTATGACTGATGACGATCCCCCCCCCGGATTTTATGAATATAATTATGTGATTATAAATAAAGACCAGGTGAAATTTTATTAAAAAATTTACTTTATTTTTGTTTCGAAAAATTTATTAATTTTACAAATACTTATTTTTGCATTAAATGGATTTTTTTAGAAGTTAAAAATTAACTTAAAAAGGGTCATCAAATGTAGGGTTTCATAACCGAATATCAATTCAATACAATATTTTCCAGTAAATTATTCTTCACAAAAATGAAAAAGGCTCATTAGATTCAATTTGAATAAGTTTCCTTAAGGCTATGATTACTAGTTCTTTAGATTCCTCTTTCAGTTTAAAATCATCCATTTCGTCTAGGAGCTCTTTCGCATTTTCAACAGTGCAAAATTCTTGGACATAATGAGATCGTCGAAGGATTTCAACGGCAGCATCTTTAGCAGCAGAATCGCAGTTTTTAGAAATGTCAGTAGCAAGGCAAGAACCAACAAAAACATCTCGGCTGAAAAAATTATTCAAAAAGTAGGATTAAATTAAGGAAAAATGTAATGAAACAGAATATATATAAATGGTACATATGTATTATCGCAACCTATTGGCGACATTATACGAAATGAAGCACCTGGTTGCCAATTCAGCGGGTACGACACATAGGAAATCGAGATTGCCAGCTTGGCGAGTTATGAATAGAATTAGCGATTGTTGTGATTATATACGTAAGTACCATATAAACTTAGTCGAATTCCGATTAAAACGACATATTGCATATATTTAAAGCTCTGATCATACACTATATTGACTGTCATGATTGTTTTGGACATTTTTTCAAAGCTTAAAATATATAAATACATTATTCTATCAATTGCTTAGCATAGCTTAGAATTTTTTTCATTATAAAATATGAGGAAAAAGATTTAAAAAAAAAATTGAAATCAATTGCGAGTTTACAGATTATACTTTATTAATCATTCCTACCTTAAAAATGCATTGACTATTTAATGTTGTACGTATCAATTAAGGATAAATATATCGTTCAAGAAATTATTGTTGCATTTCATAAAACGTATTTCAGTTATATATATATTTTTATTTTCATACCCAGAGAGGTTTTGTTTTATAAATGATTAGAGATAAACACATATAAATTTTTTTTAATTGTAGCAATAAGAAAATTTTTAATTTTTTGTCTCGAATAATCTTACCGGATTAATCTTCAATTTTATCTTAAGAACTCATCAACTTCCTGATCTTTGTTCTACCAATCAAGTTGCAGTTTAAAACTTTCTAACTTTTATTTTATCAATTCGGAATCATATTTATTGTAATAAGTGGAGTATTTTGTTTTTACCATCAGCCTTAAATTTAACTTCTTATTTGAATATTTGCTTATGAATACTGATAAGATTTTATACACTTACTAAAATTTGAAAGATATACTCAAAACAATTTTATTAAAGGCTTCGTTCAAAAGCTTAGTTTTAGAAATTTAGTTATTTATACATAACTTTTGATCATGACTTTAGTCTTTATGATTTTATTTAAATTTATTACTTTATTAACATGATGCTGTAATACACTTTATAGTAGATTGTATTTATTTTTTTATTTTCGTAAGAAAGTTAATCACTGTCTGTATTGATAACAAAGCAGTATTTTTTTCCTTGTGACAAAATATTGAAAAAATAGTTGCTCTTAAGAGAAACATTTCTTTCTAAGAAAACATTATGAAATTCAAAGATGATAGCGTTTTTTAACTTCTGCAAAAGAACTGTCGTAGAATCTGGAGTTTAATGCACACCTATACTTTCAAGCTGTATATTTTAATTTTTAGGAATATTCGCCGAATAATGTGCACCCCCTTTTTTTACGAAGAAACCTGAAATATATGTGTGCATTTCTTTTATGTTTTGAAATAGTTTATTCGTGGTATTATCCAAAGCTTTAGAAAATACAGTATACTTATAAAGTTACAACTCTTTAAGTTCAAATGGAATGCCATTTCTTTTAAATAAACAGTATTTCGATCTACGTATGTAGAAGTAATTTTTTTAGGCACATCTTTTTTTATTTTTAAAGCTTTAATTTTTTTACCCTGGTATAACACGCATTCGTAAATTTCGATCTTATTTTTTGAGTTAAAAGTGCTCATCATACATCGGATTTTACGATACTTGTCTCTTTACCCCAAACCATGTGAATAAAAATACAGGGAAAATTTAGAATGCAAATTTTTCACAATGGAAAAATTTTCTCCTCTTAAAACAATTGACTTTATAACGGTAATTTGTAAGAACCACAATTGAAATTTAAAACATTGAAACGTCTCTATAAAATAAAATGGTACTTAAGTATTATACCATCCACCAATTGTAATTTAATATACGTCTCCAAAGGCAGCATATGTAGCCAATAGTGGAAACCCTTTTTCTATGCATGTTGGAACGCAATAATATCATTTGGCGACATATTTTAATTTGGCGTAACGGCTTGAAGGTGTAATAAGTAAGTACAAATAAAACAATTATAAAGAAATCAGATGTTCTGATGACGTACAGGCATTTTATTCTGTCAGGCATCTTATAAGATTCAGGCTCTGTGTACGGTTCAATGAGAGGGCCAATATCTACAACGCACATAGTATTCTTGAAAGTTTCATTGAAACATTTGATGTTTTCAGCCACAACTATAAGATAAAAAAAGTTATTACAGGCAATTAGCTTTTACTTAAGTTTGATATTCTTTTTTCACTGCTTTGATGTTATGTATAATGCAAAACTATTGAATATTCTGCAGTGTTTAGATTGAATTATTTTACATTTTATTTTAAATAACATCAACTAAGCTTATAAATTTGATTAAGTTTGTAGGAAAAAATTCACAAGATAGATCTAATATCAAAAAGATTTAAACACAACAATAATCTGCTATATAAAATATATATAGTTAAATGTATGTAAACTGTAAAGATACGCCTAATTTAAGGACTGTTCCTAAATTCAACGGGCTGCAGTAGCTTAGGTTGGCTACACACCTGTTAAAACTAAATTGAATTCATACGAAAATATTATCAGTTCAAAATATGCTATCCTGTTTGTAAATGAGTTTGAAAATCAAATTTTCAACTTCAAACTGTTCTAAAGAATATGTTCTAAATAATTTTTAAAAGAATAAAACCGGATTAGTTCCATGGGTTTTGTAACGAAACTGCCTTGAGTTCTGGGACACCTGCGACTTCCCTCCCACGGCCGGATCAGTTTTAGGAGAATTGATCACCACATGTGCAAAAACATCTGCAGTTGATAATATATTGCGGGGACGTGCCTTGGTTAGCCCGGCAACCTTTGACACGAGGTGAAGCCCATTCCGCCCACGGCCGGATTTATGAAGAGAAAAGACGCCGACAACGGTCAACCGCAGGAACGGAGGGGGGCGTGGGGCGTAAGAGAAAGCAGAGTGGGAGCAAAAACTCCGCAGTGAACGGACACCAGGAACCCTCCCTCATTAAGCAACAGAAATTTGGGACTCTAAAATCATCTAATAATACTGAATTGTAAATTAATGTAAATAATAGGTGCGACTTAATTAAACTAAATTTTTGTTTTTCAAATCACGCTACCTTTATTGTTTCAAACGTCACAGTTGTCAATAAACCGAAATAAAATAACACGGAAGTATCTCCATTTCAATTATCTTGTATTTCTTACTGCATTATCGTATTCTTTTTTTAAAATGAAAGTTCACTTACCAACTGAATTTTTTTAATGTTCTGCACGAAATGGTATTGGCAATGAATCTTATACTTTTGAACCATGTTCATGTGATGGCAGCAATATCTGAGCTGGCGTTTTACTTTCCAAATTTTCACATCACATTAACGATATATATATACGAAGTAGGATTCAAAAGTTTTTCTGGACTGTGCATATAACTTAAAAAATATTGCGAATTAAATAACTGAAACACATCCTCCTTCGAAATTAGATCCCTAAAAAACAACATACATTTGCCATCGATTGTAAAGGTAATAGATGCGTTTCTGGAATTTATTTTTAGGAACGTCCCTTAATTCAGCCTGCGATACACTTTTAACTTCATCTGCAATGAAATTAGCGACTTTGAAAGCAACGCGTCAGTTCAAGAATAAGTTGAATTCACAGGGAGTGAGATCAGGGGAGTAAGAAAAATGCTGTAAAACAATTGTTTTCGTTTTCACAAGAAAGTCAGTGACGAGAAGGGATCAGGGTGCGAAAGCGTTGCCGTGCCAAATTATCCATCTCAGATCGGCTCTCAATTTTGGCATTTTCGTTCGGATAGAGTTTGTTTTTGTCCACATAGAGTTTTTGATTACAGTGAATAATCCAGGATAGATTCCAGATGCACAATGCCCTGGATATCGAACACCTCCAGCATGGCCTTCTCTTTTGAGTGGTCTTAGCGGAATTTCCGCTTTCGTGGAGATTATAGTGATTCCCATGTTGTCGATGCTTTCTTTGATTGTTAGTCGTATAAAAATACCATTTGTCGTCTCCAGAAACAATTCTGTGATGTGGGGAAGGATCTTTGTCAAAAGGGGAGATTAAAGCTTCCACTATTTTCATTCGAATTGCCATTTGATCTTCGTTTAACATACCGGGAACGATGTGTTGACTCACCTTCTGCATGTTAAGATCCTTTTTCAGTATCCATTGTCATGAGGTTTCGGATATCCAACATTCCGCTACTTACACTGTTGTTTGAAGCTGGTTCTTACGCACAGCCGCAGAAACCTTTTAATGTCTTCAGTGGTGCGGGAAATCTGTGGCCTTCTCTGAAACGTCGATGCCACTCAAAAGATTGCGTTCACGATAGTGGATCACAGCCTTATACATGCTTCAAAATTTCGTAAGCCTCCTTAGCACTTTTTGCCAAAGGAACACAAAAATTGATATTCATTTTCCGCTCAACATGTGACGGATCTATATGCGTCCTTCCACTAACACTCTGGTTAGTTCTTTTAGGCCAGCATTTTTAACCAATTTTCTCCGAAAAGCAGAAAATGTGATATGCAGATTAAGCTTAATATATATATTCTTTATTCGCGAGTTTTAGAGTTAGTGAATTGAGAATAGATTGGAAGTGAAGTGAATTAACAGTGAAACGTATACCTAAAATAAGTAAGAAACCAGAAGTTTGGATATTAAGAAGCTGATAAGATTAGCTAGCGAAAAGAGTTAAAATCGACTCAAAGTAAATAAAAAACTGCAAGAGTTCAGGTACTGTGATCTTAAATTAAGTTGATGTTTAGAAGGTTAAACTAATAGTGCGGTCATTAAATACATAAGCTCTGTACAAAGTAATATTAAAGGTAGAGCTGCATGATTGAATATATTCTCCTCAACGCGAATCTCGTCTCCCTCTTGCTCTATTACTGATTCAAACTATCTTGTTTAAAGTGTTGATTGTGTCTGAGTTGATTATAGGGATAAATAAAATAATTAGAATTCATCATGTCGTATGATCATTTCATTCCTTTCACACCTCTAGCTGAGTCACAGGGTAGAAGGGACGTAAACGCGTTTCAAATATACATCATTTCTCTCAATCGCCGGGTACTAAATGCAACCGCCAACAAAGTACGACACCGTGGAGGGCCGCCAACCCTCATATTTCGGAAAAATTACTTTAGAAAAGGGAAGGACGCAGTAACACAGGAATGTTATCATAGTCACTCTACTGCAAAAATTTTTCACGTTATATTCTCAGTCCGGGAACTTTTGAATCCTTCTACATACATATATATAAAGTGAGAGAGAGAAATATATCCGCAGGAATTACATTTTTTTAACATAAATTTCTAATAAAAATCTAGAAAATTAGCAACGAATACTTTTAAGTGAAAGAATGCAATTTATGAAAACTTGTTATTGTTTATATGAATTAAAAATGACACTTTTAAAGGAAATAAAAATTAATTGCTTTATTCTTTCATTAAAAAAGAAAAGCATATTATTACAACTAAAAAGACTATGTATCATATTTAATGATCTTGCTCATTATAAGAAAATAATTAAATTCTCCCTGTTAATTAATATGAATTTAGATTTGGATAAGTTTTTAAAAACTCATCATTGAACAAAGCCACTTACCTTTATGGAGAAGGCTTTCAGGGAAACATAGCTCAGTGAATAGATCATGGACACTGGCATATTCTTCATCTGTGAAGAACTTCTCATCGTCATCACCGGGGCACGATAGATCGTATTCACGTAAACATTTGGCATACTCCGGAATCTCTCTAAAGAAATAGTGTTCAGAAAAGAAAATCATTTATCGAAATGAATTACAAATCATACATCATTTACAAAATCCCCTTTACTAGTAATAAGCTAAATCCTGAATAATATGAGCTATATGGCTTCCGAATTTCGCCGAATCCGGGCATTGTTTAAAGAATTATAATAATTTGATACAAATAACGCGTGAAATATCATGTTTTAAATAGTTTTTTTCAAGACTTTATACATTCCATGTAAGGAATGAGTCGATTTGAAATATTTTTGGGGATATTTGCCATCATGCGTTGTCTTATTTCAAAATGTAATTTATGAATTTATGTGCAAAAGATTTTTCAATTAGTTGAGTATTCAACTTCACCAAAAATGTTACAAAATTTCATTCTTTGGCAGTGGTTCCCAAACTTTTTTAACTCATGGACCCCTTTTTATAGTCAAATTTTGCTCTCACTGACCTCTTTTTATAGTTAAAACTTGCCCACAGACACCTTTTATATTCAAAAATTTCTAAGTGAAAAAGCTATGTAGATGCATAGTATAAAAATAACAGATTAAAAAAAACTATTTTGTTGAAGAATTATTTATTGAAATTATAACTTTTGTTTCAAAAAAAGTAAAAAAAAAAATGACTTGGATGAACTTGATGTGGTGTTATGAATGTATTTATGTCCGTCTCAGTGTTTGTGAGTAGCAACAGCAACCCCCCCCCCTCCCCAAGCACTAGTTTTTAGTCGGTTCCTTTCTTTTATTTTTGTGATGAGGTATTTTACCGAATTGTGTGTGACTCATCGTTTTACCAAATTGGTAGACAGGAAAGCAGTCAACAACTTCTGTACAATAACCCCTAATGCAGGATATAAAATTGGGATTTGCTTTTATAATTCGACGCATTGTGGTATCCTTGATCAAACATTGGTTTAAGTTCCTCATTTGCGAATATTTCAATAACATGCTCATGTATTAGTATAGATTCATCTGTTTTTGGGCTCTGAGTTAGGGGTTCAACACTCAGTCGAGAATATCCAAGTGTATAATTGTTACATATTTAAATTTCCATAAAAATAAAAACGGATCAAATTTTTTAAAATTTTATATTAAACCTTGCACTGACCCTTTGACGTTGTTCAGGGACCCCAAATCAATTTTAATTTTTCACTGGCCCCCTGAATAATACTGGGGAACCCTAGAGACAACTTTGGGAACTACTGTTTTAGGGTCTACGACACTGAAACAGGTCGCGTATGTTATTCTTCCTGCAGTAATTCTCTCCTTGTGAAAATAGAGTTTAACAGGCAAAGTTCGCTTCCCAAACGTGACCAGGGTACCAGATTGGCAAAAAATTTGGCGAAAAATACGATATCACCAAGGAATAATCGAGAAGACTCTAGGATCAACCCTTCAAGAAATTACCATCCTTCTATACTTAAAATTTTTGAAACACAGGTCAGCTCAGTTGAGATTATAATTTGTTTGTGCGTTAACTGTGATAAAAAAGAGAAACGTTATCAGTCTGATTTAGTGCAAGTAGGGATGTTCTAAAAAGCCGTTTCTGGAATGTTGTACAGCTTGTTTATAACGAATGTGTTTTGCACTATTGTAAATAATCTGTTATAATATTTCTTTGAGTATGGTATACATGTCGCTTTGTCCAGATATTGCTCTTCCCCCCACTCAAATTTGCAACAATACTGAGCTGCTAGTATGGTACTAATAAATTAAATTTGAGATGTGATGTGCACAATTTTTTTCTCTGAAATGGTATCGGATTATAATACATCTGAATTATGTAGTAGAACAAAAACCAATAAATAAAAATAAAAATTTAAAATAATTTCCCTGAGGTACCATGTACTCATATTATTCAAATTTTTCCAAATCATTGTCTTCTTAGGAGCGAAAATTTCTAGCTGTAGAAATACATTCTCTCTTTATGATTCTAGAATTCCCTAAGCAATTTCATCTATTTCCCTAAATTAAGTGTTTGCAATTGCTTACTCTACAACAATAGAGAAAACATATTTCTTTGCATACTTTAAAAAATTCCATGAAGTGTACTTACGGACATAATTCTTCGAACTCCTGGGCTGATACTGGAATTCTTTCGAACATAACCGGTTCTTCACACTTTTCTAGAGCGTCATCTGTGCAACTGACTGCTCCCAGAGCAACTGAATGGTAAACCATAAGTCAAATTGTAATAAACATATATGAAATTCTATTAATACTACTAAAAAACTGGTATGTTCTAGTTGTATAAATTGAATTTACAATTATTATTAAGAAATTAAATTTACAATTATCTTTTCCCCTCCATTGCATCATTTTTTTTGGGTTATAGTAACCTCATATCCAAATCACACTTAGTGGTTTATGAGTTCCAAGCTCGATCAAAAAAATTTGGAAAGAAAAATAGACGCTATTATATACTCATTTGAATATTCTGATATAATTGTTAGGTGCAAGCTTTGCATTGTCTACAATAGTTGATAGTATTTTTATAACAACAGCTTAACAACTGGAATTCAGACTTATGTATTTGAAGAAAAGAAAATCTTCTTACTGAAGG
Source organism: Trichonephila clavata (assembly GCA_019973975.1). Lineage (NCBI taxonomy): Eukaryota > Metazoa > Arthropoda > Arachnida > Araneae > Nephilidae > Trichonephila > Trichonephila clavata. Next base: position 9,655 of record BMAO01004428.1, read on the forward strand.
GAGGTGCACTGGGAACTTTTATTGAAATGGTTTTTCTGAATCATGATATGTGGTGATGAAGACCACTTAAAGACAAACAGTCCAATTCCTCAACTTTCGGAATAATTTATATGAAAACAATCATTTTCTGTGACGAAAACCCCAAATTACGCTTGAGGATTTTGTACCCGATGGATTTCTACCCGAACCTGACAGAAAAGTAAGTGTAGAAACCATATTACTAACACATCAATAATATGTTTCAAATATATTTTATATACCAAGTAGCATAAGCTTACTTTGGGAACATTAACTTTCATGAACAGTTACCAAAAATTAAATTTTATTTATCTTATCGTACCAGGGAATGTATTCAAGCCATGCGCATAATCCTTACAAACCTCCCCATAGTCTCAAAGCAAATTTGGAAGATCTTTCAGCAAAATTACAAATTGGAAACGATAATAACGCGGTCAGCAATATGGTCCGGTAATATTGCTGACCGACACTATTATTATGTAGTAACTAATTATATATTATTTTGACCTTAAGCCCCTATTTCTTATGCAGTGAAATTTCAAAATCGCTATACTTTACTACAGTAGAAATTTAAATCCTTTAAAGTAAGTATAGCTCTTTAACAGCAGTCAAAACGACATTTAAGTTGATAAACTTACAATAACTCAATATTATGTAAGAAAGGATCTAACTACCCCAAACTGAAAAACATGGTAAGGAGTGTATGAGATAAAAAGTTTGGGAACCTCTGCTCTAGATACTATAAAACGTCTAAGTTTTAAATTGGAGTAATTTTTTTGTCATTTCTGTTTTTTAGGCTGATAATGTATAAAAGAGGAAGCCAGAAGGTATTCAAACCATGCGTACAATCCTTATAATCCTCCACATAGTTTCAGAGCAAATTTGGAAGATCTTTCTGCAAAATTACAAAATAGAAACGATAATAACATAGACAGCAATATGGTACGGCAATATTATGTATCAACACTTCAAATCACTTTAAGAAGCACTTAACATTATCATATTTCATATAGGAAAGTGACAGTTAAGGCGATATGGTACCCTGAAAATCATTAAACTGTCGAAAAAATTTTATTGGCTTATTTGATACCGCGAATCTTTATAAATATGCTTGCAAAATTTCAAAGCCTTATCTGCATTTTTCATTAAGTAATGAAGCAATGTTTGATGCTAAACAGCAACTACCACGCCTGCATTTCAGATTATCTGCTAGAAAAGAGCCTGATAAAAAATGAATTAATTATTTTTCTAATGCGCATGAACGAGATTGACATTATATATGCAGTAATAAATCATTTTAAGAAAGAATTGTGCAATTCATGCAAAAATTCTAGTTTGTGAATTATTTCCTGAAGATCAAATGGATTTGGTCTAGATTTAAAATGTGTGCGTGCTTCTTATGATATTATTATGAATGAAGTTAAAACTTCAAAACGGATTCTCCCAAAGCACAAATACTAAATCTCATTTTGATAATCAGATAATTAAAAATCTAATTCGCAAGAATAGAAATTCTCTCCCATTTTATATATTTGTTTTTGGTGATACATATTTATCCCATGTGTGCGAGATTCAACACTTTTATTATTAAAATATTTTAAGATATTTATTTAAACAAATGCACATGTACAGATCTTAGATTTTGATGTATTTTACCTATAAATTGTTATATGATTTTGCTTTTATTCGTGTACAATATTTAGCATTTGAAGGATTTTAAAATCATGGAAATAAAAAATAAAGGCATAAGCATCTTTTGTACATGTTGTGCATTAGCTTTGAAGTGTGTGCATTTATTTTTTTTTATAATTATTAAGATAAACTTTTATGAAATATTGATCTTTCCTTCGTTTTTTCCTGTATATTCATTATGGCAGTATACTGTTTAATTGTTCTACATTTGTGCAATTTTTTATGGTAATTAGTTTTAAATAAGCTAATTAACAGTTTGTAAAAGTTTCAGACTATTCGATGAATATTATATTATGCTATTCATGGAATGAAAACTTCAAACTCATATTTCTCCATGTTGAATTTTTGTACATATACAGTTATTCAAAACCCTAAGACTTTTTTGATAATCGAAGTATGGGTTTGAAATTTTTTATACCTGTTCTGAAATGTATGTTTTGTAAAAATGTACATGGAATCAGCTCCAACACGTTTAGTACTTTTTTTTAAAAAATTTCAAAATCAAAATTAATGTTTTTTGGGAATTTTTGGAAGTTTAACTATAAAAAAATTAATAAAAAAAAAAAGAGCAGCAGCAGAAAAAAACTCATGTACAGTTTTATGTAGTATATTGTAAGGTACTTGGAAAAAATCATTAAAAGAAAAGAGACATTTTTAAAAAAGCCTTAGAATTTTAAAAAATATTTTAAAAAGTTCAAAAAATTTAGATTTTACAAACATTTTGCAACAAATTAAAATTTTTTTGTATGGAATTATTGTTACATATTAACCTTTATAAAATACAATTAAAACCAAATATAAAATATTAAAAATAAAAAAAATTGTGAAGATGGTACCATATCGCCTTAAAAAGCTGATTGTCTAGAACATTTGAATTTTAAATTGGAGAATTTTTTTGTCAATAATGTTTTTAGGCTGATATTATATGAGAAGTTATTATATGCAAGGTAAAGAGGCAATTATATGGTAATAAATACTACGATGTATTTTAATTACTATGAGAATCCTTCTTATTCACAAAGAATTCAAACTATATGTATAATGGGGTTAAATATAAACTTTATTTTAAAGAAATGGTGATTAAATATCACAATCTAAACAGTAAAAGTAACTGAAAAAACATGTTAATATGCAAAATTGAGATGAATATAACGAAATTAATCGATGCTCACTAAAAATATTAAAAAATAAAACAAACAAATAATGTCAACACTTTAAGTTTCAGAAATAAATAAATTCCTGTTATTTGTTTGAAGAGTGTTTTATAATCCTAATTATTATAAAGGGAAAGAATTAATTACGATGTGATTAAAGTTTCTATAAATTGTGGGAACATTGCTGAATGCCTGACAATCTTAACTAAATTTAATTTTTAATGATATTTAAAAAATATTATTTCTCGTGTTATGACGTCTTATTTGCGCGTTAAATAATTAAGACTTCTGATGCATTATTAGATAATGTTCAGCAATTTAGGAACAGGATTATATTTTAAATGAATGTTAATAAATGCATTATTATTCCGTTGAAGTACGTACCTTTAGCAGAAACTGCCATAAACAGGATAAAAACCCACATTTTGAATTAGCTATTTGCTACTTAAGTGGTTAACAGAATAGTATTTGGAAGTCTTGCTCTCGCGATTTTATAACCGGATCAATTAAACCAAGGATTTAATATTTCCGTATTCCGACATCCGTTCAAATGCTGATTAAAACGTATCTTTGATAAACACATGCATTAGTTACAATTTACATGGTATGTAACTAATTAACGTTAAAAAATAACCTTCCTTATCATAGATGAAAAAGAAATAGTATCTCTCTAGGTCAAATGTTTCAATGACATACGATTGACATCCGTTCATTTTTGAAATGTCAAATGAAGATTACTTAATATTTAAAGCAATTAATTTTCAAAATCCTATATAAATTTCATTTAAATGAAATTAAAATGATTTTCAGAGTCTAAATAAAGATAAATCAGAGAAATAAAAATATTGACTGCCTTCTACTTCTGAACAAGAATATTTTTTTTTCACTGTGATTATTTTAGAATACATTTTTTTTATTTTCTTACCCATAAGTTCAAGTATTGTTTGTTGTAATTGTTTTGCTGTCAAAACTGTGAGTTAAAATTATTGTGATCATGTGTATATTGTAATAACCACGTATAACCTATAACATCTGTATATGTAAAATCAATTTTTTCCTCTTAAATATATATATCTTAATCTATGTCAGTGCTTCTCAGACTTTCAATATTTGTGACCCAATTTTCAATCATACTTTTAATCGCGCCACCCTCCATTCAATAACAATGTAATGAATGCAATATAAATGTACTTTGTCGCTAAAGCTACAATATGACTTTAATTATAAACTCTACAAATTATCATGATAGTTAATAAATTTTGTATATTACAAGCCCATGGGAGCCACTAGTAATTAATAAACTTGATTTTAATTTAGTATTGATAAATTAATTATCAAAACATTGTGCATTTATAAGTATATTATATCAGTGTAAATGTGCATTTGATTTTTATGTCACAATGCCTTTTGTTTTGCTTCCTTTCAATAAATTAACACTTATTGTAAATCTTTTATTTTTGACTTTACTATATTCTCGTCCCCCCTATAGGGATATCACGCCACCCTAAGGAGCAACGCCCCACAGTTCGAGAAACGCTTATCTACGCTGTAAGGTTTTGACATTTTTCACATTCAAGCATGTTTTGTATATTATTAATGACAATTGAAGTGGGATATTAAGTATTCCTGTATTTTTCAATAGTAATTATTAACCCTTTTTCACAATTAAGGTATCTGACTATGGTCGAAACCGTGACTTTTCAAAAGCGTAAAAATGAATATTTTCCTTAATATTTAATGTCCCTTAGATTAGAATACACGTATAAAATAATTTTCAGAATATTATTACAATAAAAAATTTGTGCATTATTTTGGTAAAAAATGAACATAGAATTAGTTGTTTTCAAAACATTCTCCTTCAATAAAAAATACTTCTATAACAATAATATTTTCCCTATATATAGCCCAGACATCTGCGCAGAGACTGAACTAGGATTCTTGAAAAAATTAGATTATTTTCAGAGTTACTACCAATTGTGAAATAATAATCGATTTTTTTTTTGCTAAAATATTTTCGCTTTTAAATATGGATAAATCTATTTTTTAGTTATTTTACCATCTTAAAATTGTCATATTTAATTATACCTTTAACTACATTTTTTACTCAAAATGTCAAAATAGAACATAAAGCGAGTGCAAGTATGTTAACAAGAACGTGTAGAGCAAAAAAAAAAAGAAAAAAAAAAAAAAACAAACAACAAAAAAAAAAAAAACTGTCAAATTAATTGGTGTCAGTATGAGTAAACATTCGCAGGCTATAATCTTATTCTTATTTCAGTTTATTTGACATGTAATAATATATTACTGTATTTTCCCGTATGTTTTATGTTATTAGGCAAGTATAATTTTGTGCAATAATGAGGTATATTTGAACAAATGTCTAATAAAAGAACATATTGATAAAAAAAACAATATATTGTTATGAATTTTGTTACATTTTTTATTTATTTTGCGTCTAATCAAAGTAAATAACAGTTATTTATTAAGACTTATTTTTAGCAAACTTATGGTCCTGTAACGGTTAAGTAAAAAACTCTACTAATATTCGTATATTTAAAAAATACAAATTTTATCATCAGTGGAATGTCTACCTCTGCATATCTCCTACCAAGCGTTCACGATTTGATACGTGTCAAATCAGATATAGTTATGAGAATCAGTAAGTACTGGAACGATGTGTTGTCTTCGCGTACTTTAAACATGAAAAAGCCGATTAACTCTTAAATGAACTAAACTCAATGGCACACTAACCTATAGAGAACCAAAGCTTATTGTGCCCATTTCAGTTTTCATGACCTTGGGCACTGAGGTGCATGAGCAGATGTTCCGGTCAGGTGATCAGTCTGACGCAAGAACACCCAGAGTTAAGATCCGAAGCAAGCTTGGTACTCATTTATTGACTCTCTGAGGGGATGAAAGGTGGAGTCAACCTTGCCTAGCCCGGAGTTTGAGCCCCGGACCTGTGGCGTGGAAGCGCAATACACTACCACTCAGCCACTGGGTTTTAACACTTAAATGTGCGCATTTAAAATAACAGTAGCTATATTAGTTATGTTAGGTGATACTAAGATAATTTTTTTCTCGATTGGCTTATATTCGAATACCTTTCTCAAGTTAACCGGTTTGTGCAAGATTAAACCAGATCTTCGATTTCATTTTCTATAATATCATTTTTGTTCAATAATAAACTTAAATAATTTTTTTGCATATTCTCTTGAAATATAAACTTTTTTTTAATGAAAATACTGATACCAATCTCAACAATTTTAACTTCCCCCAAAGAACAAAAATAACGAATTTGAAAAATTAAATCCATTTTAAAATTTATCTTTTTGAACGATGTCTTTTTAAATACAAATCGTTCACATAAAGAAATATTTTTTCAAACGAGAAAGCAAATGATTTTCCGGAAGGAGTAAAAAGATAAAATATTGAAGGAATTTTCTTTAAATTCGGCCCTAACAAAATTACTCGAAGACTCATACTATTTCTTTCCCCATAAATAAAAACAGACCGGATATAACATAAAGACAGGGCACAAAATTCCTCCCTTCAAAAGTATGTTAGACCCAGACACATACGTCACTCAGCTTAATACATGGGCGACTTCAATCACTTTTAGAGTTGAGACATAGACCAACTCCGTGTCACGACAGAATTTTGTATAAAGAAATAAGTGGATTTATCGAGATTCTGTTCTTGGTTCTGCTTTACGATGGATGGGTTTGTTTCTCAAAATCAACCAGAGACTCCATGAGAGATTTCCTGTGTCAGCGTTTTTAGAAATACCAGGAAATTATACAGCATTTTAAGTTTTTTTATTGTATATGTTTTTCCAATGGGGGATTGAAAAGAGGAAATCCATCATATTCTCTAAAATTTCAAGTAAAAGAAAGCGTTTTGAACAATATTGGCTGAAAAAGTAACTTTTGTTGTTTGGAGATTTAAGGATGAAAAGTATTAAGTCTAACCTGGATAAAATCATACATTTTTTGAGTTTTTCAGTTACTAAAACTAAAAAGTAAACATAGTTTAGTTCTGTTTCTCATTACTATTTTGTATAAATTAAGGAAATACAATTTAAAAAATCAAAAATACGTGTACATCTTTAAAATGAATAAAACATATATTAAATGAAAATTTAGGTTTGCTTAAAAAAGAAAAAAAATGAAACTGGCTATACAGTGTACCAAAAGATATGTGATTATAGATGTATTGTCAAGATACGTGATCAAAATATATAGATCATGTGAACATGTTTATTATATAGGCACCACAGAAATTTCTGCTGTAGAAATATAAGGATATAAAGGACATAAGGAAAATTTTTTGAAGCAAAAATATGAAAAGAAAAAGTTGTTTTTAAGAATGAATGAGTACTTCAAAAGAAATTCAAAGTGAGAAAATAACTTTTTCCTTAAGAAGTGTGTCCTAGGAATTTCGTGGTATACGTGCATTTAAGGCATTTTAAAAACAGGAAATTGGAGATGTCATTCCAAATAGTTAAAGAAAAAATGTTTCATTATACAATAGCGATAGAATAATATTTGAACGTTGCTTGAGTTTTGATAATATTTGAATATCATTTCAAAGATATGTGAACTATTTATCTATGTATTTTGAATATGAATTAATTTTATTTTCTTATTAATATTAAAACAAAACTGTTCTTATGAAACAGTTTATTCAAAATTTATCAAATATAAAGAAAATTTATTAAATATAAATTATATCTTTACGTTCTTTGCATATTTCAATTTATTTAAGTTGAGGGAAATGAAAAAAAAAAGACGGAAAATAATATTTTTTAAGAAAATAATTGATTGTTTCTGAAATTTTCATTTTTATTTGGCAATTTCATTTAATACTATCATAATTGTTATACGAGTTTTTTATTTATTTTATTTTATTTTTAGTGCGTGAGGATATTTGAATAATTGGGATACAGAAATATGAAGAATTGATACATGTCATCTTTCATTTTTTATTATTTTCCTTTGTATGGCATTATTCGAGTAATTGTAAATTTTAATGATAAATACAGAAAACATAACAAAAGAAAGTATATAGCATGCATATAACATCTTCATTTTGGAAAAAAAAGAATTATTTTACTGTCGCCAATCTTAATCAAAACCTTTTTCAGAGAATTATATTATTTTTTACCCCACTAATTAATGGTTTCATTTTTAAATTGAAATTAATTCTGCTTCCATATATTTCATGCTATATCTAACATTTAGACTTTATTGAAAATTAAAGAAATATTATAATAATTTATTAAAGATACATTCTAGATGTATCATAAGAAAATTAAAATTTTTTTCAGACTGTAGTGATAATTATTTAAGTCTAGACAGTAAACACGCATCGAGTGTCATTATATATTTTCTTTATTTAATTTTGTTTATGTAAGCTTTTATCCTGAAGTAATAATGTGTTTGAGGAAAAAATATTCATACAAAAAATAGTAATATATTATATTTAATAAAAATTAATGTTATTTTATATAATGTGTGCACTTATAAGAAAAAGAAATAATACGAAAAATATTTAAGCTTTATCTTTTTAAGGATAGCTGTTTTAAAGAATGTTCGTAAGCGTTTTATTCTACGTAAAATTGGAAATAGATATGACTGTTATTGATCTCATTGTATTAATTAAATATGTGAAGATAAGAATATGCACAGCATAATGCACAGTAAAATTAAGAATGTTATAATATTTTCCCATATTATTCAATTTAGAAAACAATAGTTTATAAATTTTTAACAAGTACAGCATTAGAAATTCGTCTCTGTTTATCAATAAGTAAATAAATAGAGCTAAGTTAAACTATGTAAAATAATCCGAAATATCTATCATTTTAAAGTAAAATATACTATACAATCACACTTATTGATACACACAAATATGTTGACATTATATTTTTTAAAATGATTTAACGAAGAATTTGTTATTCCTGTGAAAGGTGTTCGTTCAAAATATTAAAAAAATGATTTCAAATTATATTAAAGAATGAACATAAAATGTAACGTATCGAACTATCTCATAATGTTACAAAGAACTATTATTTTTTTCTAAAATATTCTTAGGCAAATAGTATAACAGAAGAAGTCTAATATAGCAGGGTTACAAATAAATATTAAGTTAAATTTATGTGACTACAATTACCACATTTGTTACATTGTTACTGCAGAAAATTCCCCAAAAAATAAATACTCCTTAAACTCATTATCCCACAACACATAATTTAAGCGGAATGTGGCTCTCACCCTGAGAAATATTTAATTTTCAAGACTATTTGCCTGCTTGTTTCTAAGAAGATTCGTCAGTTAGAGGATGACTCTAATCCTCTAAGCTTTCATTATTTAATCAAATAATTATCACAAAATATTATTATTGATTAAGCGCAGTGGTCTTAAAGCAAAATTTATTTAAAGCTTCTTCTTTTTGTGGAAAAAGAATTCTGAGTATTTTTTTTGCTATTTTACTGCCGTTATTTCAATTTTCTTTAGGAGGTGATAAATCATTGTACTGTTTTTTTCACAGAAGGGTTGATATTTGACAGCTGATAATCGTATCCTAACAACAGTTTTTAGCTCATACTTTGGCTATACCTGTGGGTTTATGAATGAGTGTTTGAATTACAAGGCATTCACAAGTCGATTCAATGATTTTCGTTTTATGCTATAACAATATTAGTTTTTTTATTTGTAGTCTTTATGTGTTGGTGTAATTGGAATACATTTTACAGTGCCAGCTTCTTTGATGGGCAGTATTTACTTTACATTTTTTTAAAATCTGGTTTAACATATTGTGACGGGGTTATCCGCGTGAATTTCCAAACTAATCCTCTTGGATAACTTTGGGGCCAACATTTATTCTATTTCACAGCCTCTTCGGGAAAAACACGAGATAGTTATATGCTAATTAGTTCGACTATATAAAGTATAGTTTTCGTAAATGAGAGAGAGAAGGATTTGCCAAACTACATGTACGTATCGTCTACGGATCACTTCAACGAGCTTAGCGCGTATTTGATAGTATTTGATATATTTAAAGTAAAGTACTAGATTAATCATTAAAGGAATCAAAGGAATTAGATTTAGTACCGACCTGAAGTTAGCAAGAGTTCGTCTCCTTGTCAATTCTGATAGCTGAGATTACTTAGACGGGAATATTAAATTTGAATGTTAGATTTGAGTATTAGGATTAATCTAGGTATTAGGCAATCACTCCGAGGTTTCCACTTATAAATTGATCTTGTGTTTGTTATTTGAGCTTTGTCTGTCCTCAATAAATAATTGTTGTTATGACTTTTGTTGGTGATGATATGTTTCCTCCTACACTTAGAGGCGCGTCGGGCAATGTGAATTTAGTCCAAGATAGGACTAGGACACGACAATATATACTTTTTAGTTGTCTAGGCTGATTTTATTTTTTGATAGTCCTTATTAAACTGCTGATAAGTATTCTGTTGTTACTTTTTAACAATTCTTTTTAGTTTGTATGCATCATAAAAATAATTGTTAGAGGTAAATTATCTCAATTTTAACAAAATTTCTCTCTCTTGAATAGGAATTTAATTACGGATTTTTATACTTAATTTAAAGTGTTTATCGCTTGCACATGCTTTTCCTCTATCATTTAAATGTTCCAATAATTATATTCCTCTTGTCAATATTAAAAATCTTGCGTTTCACTGCAAGTATTTATGCAAAATTGAATTGTATTTATATGCTGATAATATGGCTAATAACTGAATAAACAATTAATTTGTTTATTTTATACTATTAAAAATTTTGGAATTATTTTAATATTTATATCCGTAAAGATTTAAATTTTATTATAATGAAGCAAAGTAAAGCATTTCCCCCCCCAACTAATATCCTTTTTAATGAACAATGCAACAATGTTTAAGTTGAAAATGTTATTATTAGTATTAATTACTTATTTAATTTACATGTTTAACATTAATGAATTTTAAGCGATTTATTCTATATCAATTTGAAAAATATGTATGGAAAATCATTAACAACAGAATTACAAGAACTATTTTATCATTAATTGCCAATTAAACACATAACACTTATAGTTAGTTCCAATTAGGTAGCTTTACCAGTTATAGTAATTCAGTCTCTGCTCTTAAATTGTGAATAAGTTAATTAATTATGCTGAAAACTTAATTACCTCATTAAGCATGCGAATAGTTATTAATTCTTTTAATTAAGGAATAAACAATAAAACTTATACAACCCTTGGCTTTCTAACAGTTTCATTGCTGCAATTCATTTACGAGTATCTAATAACAATGTAGTTGACACAATTAACTGATGAATAAATAATTTAATAGCTATACTAATTTAACTGTGACATTTACCTTATGAATGAGAAATTAAACTGAAATTTAAATCCTTAATAAGGATAAGCAATTACTGATAATTTATGTACTCTAATGATTTTATGAGTAGCTATTAAAATTTAAGTACTACAAATTACTACTAAAATAAGGAATAAACAATAACAACTTATACAACCCTTGGCTTTCCAACAGTTTCATTGCTGCAATTCACTTACGAGTATCTAATAACAATATAGTTGACACAATTAGCTGATGAATAAATAATTTAATAGCTATACCAATTTAATTCTGATATTTACCTTATGAACGAGAAATTAAACTAAAATTTAAATTGTTAATAAGGATAAGCAATTACTGATAATTTATGTACTCTAATGAGTTTATGAGTAGCTATTAAAGTTTAAGTACTACAAATTACTACTAAAATAAGGAATAAACAATAACAACATATACAACCCTTGGCTTTCCAACAGTTTCATTGCTGCAATTCACTTACGGTAACTAATAACAATATAGTTGATACAATTAACTCATGAATAAATAATTTAATAGCTATACTAATTTAATTCTGACATTTACCTTATGAACGAGAAATTAAACTAAAATTTAAATTGTTAATAAGGATAAGCAATTACTGATAATTTATGTACTCTAATGAGTTTATGAGTAGCTATTAAAGTATAAGTACTACAAATTACTACCAAAATAAATTTGGGTTCCAAAGAAAACATTTTAATTACATTTTTTAAAATGTTTTAGAATCTTAAAGTAGAACAAATAGAGTAACTTTCCCTTTCATTCAACTGCAATTTCGAACATTTATGGCTCTCTGAGCCATATAAAAGAGCTCCTTAAAGCCTTTAAGTGAATTCAATGCATTTTTACCGATGCATTGAATAAAAATTCCTCACTGATAAGAACACACACTTGCTTTCAAAGAAAACACATCTCTTTCTTTTTCATCTTGACACCGAGAGCAGGAATAAAATGAAGCATAAAATACTTATTCTTCTCTACGTTTCTTTTACGAAAGAAAAACTACTTTTTTACGATTTTTTTTATCAGCTATTGATATTCGGAGGTCGCATTTGGTGAAGCATAGTTTCTCTTTTTTTCTCTCACCGGTTTGTCTTTTGTACTTTGGAATTTGTTTGCTGGGGGGCACAATGTGGATTCAAGAGTTGGTCTTAAAGTTGTTTTCTGTATAAGTTCATTTCATCTTATAGAACGCAGCTGTGAAAACTAAAAGAAAAAATAAAGTATTCTTGATTTGTTTAACAAGATAAAATAAATAAAATATTTGTAACTAATGTTAAGTATATTATAATAGTAATTTTGAATTCCATTATTACAAAATAGCAAATCAAAGGCGGTGCCAAATTCTGTTATTTTTATTATTATTGTATGAAAGCAAGCCACACACACAAGAAACGATTTACTACTGTTGGCTGCTTATTTTGGCATTGGCGACGTGTTTTCATTTGACGAAATTGATGAGTCAAGTACCATATTATATTTTGAGTTTCAAATTTTCAAGTACTTTCGCTGTATATATTAATACTAGCTAGCAAATAAAGTCTTAATATTTGCCATAAAATATTATTAAAGGGGTTTGGCACGTTTGTAGGAGCTCATGTTAAATCGCGTAAGTTTATGTACCTTTTTCTTAGTAACTACGTACTTCTCATGGATAAAATTTTTGAAGTAGATTATGTATACTATCAATAAAACTTTAATGAAGGATTGTGTTTTGTTTGTTGTTAAAAATTAAAGTAATTATGAATTTTTAAAAAAATGTCCAAGTTTTTCTTCTAAAATTTAGATTAAAAAAGCCTTATCTAATAAAGTTTAAGAGATATATCTATTTCCTTCCATTAAAAATATTAAATATGTTAAAGTATGCTCACTGAAAATTTGAGGATTATATACTAAGTAGTTTTTGAGAAAAAGGTACATAAAGTGAAAAATATTACATGTCGAGAAAACAGGCTTTAAAGTAAAAATTTGTAATTTTGAACATTTACTTTTTTATTACTTTCCAGAAGCATATGAAGCATTTTCTTTACCTTCTGCTCCTACAAAAGACTCTTCTAATTTTCTTTTTTTTTCATTATTTTTAACAATTTAGCCTTTTTTGGGGGGATTTCAAAACGTATTCGTTGGGCTGCATGAATCCTCCGTTCATCTAATTTTTTGAAGTATGACACACAGTTATAATTTGGTTCAATATTACAATGTTTTAAGGTCATTAATTTTGCTACATGACTCATATTGAGCTGTTCAATAGCCATATTTATCCCTAATTTTAAGTTTTTAACTCCACAAATGTAGATTTTGGAATCACTGAGGGTGTTTTAAACTGACTCATTTGAGTTCTAAGTCTTTCCATGTAAACATATCTTAACAACATAGGATCACCTAGATCTCTAAAAATTGGCTTAATTCAATTCATTATGGTATATAGCACGTGTGTATGTACTTATGATCATAGTGCCTTTCGTTACATTCAGCTTATGCCTTTTGAAATTTGCCCCGTGAATTTATACCCGCAGGTCACAGTTCATGTTGAGGGTTCTCGTTTGAAGACAGAAGATAAAAATAACCATCCCAAACAGCAGTGTTCATGCTGTGTAGATCATTGATATTATTTGTAATATGTCTACCATAATATCTTTGAATATTTTACATTAAAATGTCGGTGAGTCAATTATGACAACTTAAGCTTTTCTAAGCAACCACTTAAGCCACTTTAACTTTGTTTTTGCTTTTAAGATCCAAAAGACGTGTACCCATGCTCTTTTGGATATGCCCAATACATTTTAATTTTTCCACTTGACTATCATATGGATTCGCGCTTATCAGAAACTTATGCAAGAGGAAACACAGGTGCTCCTAGCAGAGCTCGTTTGATGCGCGTCAAGGAGTAGCTTCAATTAAAAAATAAATAAAAATACTTTTAATCATCATATTTCCTCATGTAATATATCATTTTAAACAGAAAGGTTTGAACTTTAAAAAATCATAAAAATGTAAAAATTGATAATTTTTTGAAAATTCATGTGTCAGACTCTTAATAATGGAGCATATAAGAATCCAACTATTTTTGAAATTTACTTATCTGAATAAAAAAAAAAAAGTTAAAAATGAAATAAATTAATGCTGATTTTGGTGAAAAAATTGAAATTTTTGTGAATTTTCTTAGGATTTAAATTTTACATCAATTTTCTAAAAATAAAAGGAAAAAAATTAAAAGGGTATAAATTAAAAGGAAAATGAACATTTTTGTAGTAAAAAATGAAAAATAAATAAATAAATAATGTAAATGATAAATGTAATTTCAGATTTTTAAAGAGCTTTTTATTTTTCTGTAAACATTCCTAATATTGTATATCAGCTCATTTAAAAATTTCATGCTTATTGCTCTTATTTTAAGAAAGATCATGCTTTGAAACGTGATTTTCAATTTATTTTTGTAATATCTGAAATCACGTTTGTGTAATTTGATAATCAATTTCTTCATGGTCAAGAAAATTTCAACTAAGGATGATACTTTTAGAAAAAATTAATCCATAGTTTTAGACAACATGCTTAAATTTTCACAAGACTTATTCAAATATGTTTTCTTGATACTTTCATTTTCGAGTATTAAAACGTAAAATAAGCACTCTCTTTGTATATATATTTGTATGTATTTGATTAGTCTGATATATTCTTATATTCTATTTCATAGAACATTTTTCAAATTTGTCTTCCAACTCTTAGTATGTTTGAAATCTTTTCTTTCTAAAACAAAACGGCGTATTTCCACTAGGATTTCCTGTTCTATTTTTTAGTGTTCTTGCATACAATATTGCCAATATAAAAGCTTAACGGCCTGTATTAAAAATTCATACTCAGTCTTTTTCAAGAATTAATAATAAATGCAAAATAAATAATTCACGCGATATGTTGACTAAACTCTTCCACTGAAGCGATTGAGAATCGCTTAAAAACGTTGCCACGTCTTGCTGCTTAAGATATTTCAGACCGATGAAAAGACTTCCATGACAGTATCGCTTACAACATTTTTACTTAGAATGTACTCACACGGGAACGACAGCTATAAATATTTTATATCATCCTCCAAGTGTGAATATTTGTCCCCTTTAAATGATAAAGGAGTTGTATTTTATCTTGAAGTTTCAGGTATGAAGCCTTCATGTATTTACATCTATAAATTTTGGAGGTAGCTGCTAAATTCTGCAATAAATGTTTCAATTCCTTAAGACGGGTAGACTGTAGGGTTTTATTATGTATTAAAAATTTCTTTTTTCTTCGTGGACATTTATGATGCTGAAATTTAAAAATATGAATTAGATGACGAGGCCTTTTCTTTCTTTGAAGGTGAAATATCCTTGAGGGATAGTAAGAACCATTTACTAATCTTCTTTTTTATATCGGTAAGGGAATAACTATATACCAATTTTTATTTACACGTTTTGAAACGTAGTTTATTTGTGTATAGTTAAATTTTGTAGTTAAAAATGCTGATGGAATCCTTTAGAATTCATTTAGTTTAAATTGAGCTTAAATTTATGTAACTGATAATACCACTATACACGAAATAGCATCAATTATGGAGTTCCTCTGTTCATAAGACATATACTGTTTGGATGGATGGAATTGTATTTTTATTAATAACCAAATTGCATTTTTATCATTAATTGTTCATTTGTATGCTTATTTATAAGTTGTATTGAATTTTTATTCAATTCTTAGTAATATGTATTTTGTGTAAAATAATTATTTTTGTCATGCTATTTACTAACACCATCAACTACTATTTATCCTTTTAGTGATGGCAACATGTTGTTTGTTTCGAAAGTTGTATGTGTAGTAGAATCTGCGCGAAGTCGTAAGAAGAGATCCATCGAGAGAACAAACATACTGGAACTTGTTTAAAGTCTTTCTTCACAAAATTAAAATTGTGTTTTAAATTCATGGATGTTTTAGTCTTAAGTGTCAGCTATATACGCTTTAATTATAGCTATTATGTTAAAGTTTACCCTAATTCAGTAAACAGAAAATTTAAGTTTAAATTAAGTGTAATAAAATTGGGAATTGTAGTTTTCAAGTTGCTTTCTGAACACAGCGAGACCTATGTTATTTATTGAGTAGAAATAATTAATCAAACAACATTACGACGTGATTAGGGTTGTAATACCGGTATACCGGGATACCGAATGCAGTTGTGGATGAATGCCATCTGGGTGTCAGAGAAGGAAGAGGTGTGGTATCAACAAAGCTGTTTCAAAAATCGGCTTACATCTGCTTCACCCTTTGGCATGGGAGAATTCACGGCTTCCTTTTGAAGAATACAATATTCCATCTGGGCATTTTGCTCACCCACGTGCATCAAACTTAACAAGTATTGTCGTGAAGTGTTCGTCTAATGAGTCGAAGCCACAATGCTTTGTTTGATTTGAGAGCCTTTGTCTAAAGGAATAGAGTTCGAAGAGGAAGATAACTGTAAGGTGTATTGATGTTAGTTTGAGTTATATCTGTGAGAATTAGGTATTTTGGAAACTGTCAATATATCTGGGCATATAGAACTTGGAGTCTTGTTATCCGAGTCAAAAGAAGATAGTCATGCTTTTGCATGATAAATAAAATTTCTATGTTTATTGTTATTGATTAGGTCTAACTTGCTCATATTAGCCATTTACACCTTATTATATTAGAAGTTAAAAGAATAAGAAGATTGTTGGGCATTTTAGTGACGTCTCTTCCTTCAGTTGCTTCTCCCATTAATGGAAACGTAGGTTCCCTACCAGTTTTATCAACAGGAGCTAATAAACTATTAATAACCAAAATAAATTTTAGCAAATCAATATGTAAGACCAATTTTAAAAATTCAAAATTGGAATCAATTAAGCAGTTACCACCTTAAGATAATCTAGATATTAATTCAAGTAAAACAATTTTTGTTTACTAAAATAAGCTACAAATTCCTGACACGAACAACTCACAGTGGCTGAATGTATATTAGCTCGGATTTGATCGATGGTACAGCCTTATTTTCCCTGGTTTCTATTGAGCTGCTTTTGAACCCTTCGTTTGTAACAACATTTTCGTCAACTGCTTAGAGTTTTCGTCACGAAAGGAAATTGGAAATGGTCCGTGCTTCGAAATCGCTTTTAAACTGCTTCATTATAAAATTTATGATCTTTGATAGGGGAATCTGTTCATAAATGCTCCGATGGAGCTGAATGCTTTGTCCTGATGTCAGTCGTAAAATATTTACATAAAACAGCGGATTTAAAACCAAGCTTCCCCTCCTGCTAGATAAGCAGAAGGGAACTTGAAAAGACAAGGATATCTGTGTTTCATCTCGAGATACATATTGTTGGCTTAAAATTTTTGTTAAAGTCTTCTTTAAGCTAAAAAGTTTCCTTTTGAAAAAATGAAATTACTCAAAATTTGTTTTTGAAAAATTGAGAATGAAAAGAACAGAGGGAAAAAGGAGGAAATTAGAAAGAGAGAAAATGAGAGGAGAGAAACATAGAAATTGAGAAAATGAGAGAAAATTATTGAGAAACTGAAAAAATTAAAGAAAATTGAAGAGAGAGAAACTGAAAAATGAGAGAAAATTAAACAGAGAAAAACTGAAAAAATGAGATAAAATTAAAAAAAGAAACTGAAAAATGGGAGAAAATTAGAGAGAGAAAAACAGAGAAAATGAGAAAAAATTAGAGAACAATTGAAAGAATGAGATTAAAAACAAGAGAGAGAAAATTAGAGAGAGATTGAAAGAATAAGAAAGAATTAAGAGAGAAAAACGAAAGAAATTAAAGAGAGAGAGAGAAAACCGAGAAGAGAGTGAAAATTAGTGAGAGAAATTGAAAGAATGGGAAAATTAGAATAAAGAAAACTATAGAAGAGAGAGAGAGAGAGACAGAAAGATTGATAAGTACGAGAAAATTTGAGTGAAAGGGAGAATCTAAGAAAATGATAGAAGATAGGGAGAATGTAAGAAAAATATTAGAGGAATGAGGGAAAATATAAAAGAAAGAAAAGAATGAAAAACACGAAGAAAAAAATGATGTAATTAGTTTTTAAGAACAGTTTTAAAGTAAGTAAGTCATTCTTTTAAAAAATGAAATGAACTTCTTTTTCTATAAATTATGCCAATCTTTTCGATTATGCAAATGTTTATCTATAATACGATCTCTACTACTAGTAAATTTCAAATTCATAAGAATAAATAAATTTAACATAAATTTAAAACACGATTCCACTTTTAAATGATTTTAGTTATTTATGCTATTTTTTTTCCATTTTTTTCCATGACATTTACTAGCTTTTCTTAAAAATATTAATCCTTATTATTAATGAACATCCGCTTGTGAAATTTCATTCGCTGAATTAAAATGAATTTATTCTTAAAAAAAAAGGATCTTATAACTAAGAAAATAAATGAATTTTAAATATTTCGTTAACATTTTATTTTTTACTAGATTTTTACTTGATTTTATTTTGTAAGTACATATCTAGCTTTAATATTTTACTTAATAATGAAATATCTGAAGTTAGCATTTTTATTCTAAATGTCATTCGATGTAATGTTACGTTATATAATTTCAAAGTTTTCTCAAAGCCATAAATATGCATTTTATTACAATGGGCTAGTTTTACGCCTGTAGTTAACCGTAGTTGAGCATGATACAGGTGACGATACAATTTGGCTCGGTTCCACCCCAATTTTGAGGGAGAAACCATAGGAGAGCAGGGGCGTCCCACCTTTTTTCTCCTTTAATCACCTCTCGAGAGGAACTTGCCCCTCGACGAATATTTAGAAGGCACTCATGCCTCCTTTTGGCACTATACATTTACAGACATTAACTTCGCCGGATTCGAACCCAGTCCCTACGGGTGGCACAGCAGTTAGAGCCACAAATCACTATACCTGATTGGCGGTTTAAAAAAATATGATATTCTAACATTATGGTACTGCAATGAATTTTGATTTCAATAAATTGTTGGAGTTGTACAGTTTGTGTTCACATAGCTATTTTTTTCGCAATGTAAATTTAATTTTTTTAACAATTCAAATACTTTTGTTACATTTTGTTTTTCGATTTAAAAGTATTTCGAAATTTAGTTTCTACAACCTTTACCTGATATTATTGTAGTTTCTTCTAAACTCATAATTCAAAATATTTTCCAAAGGATCTGTTGCATTAAGTAACATTATTCTGTAGAAAAGCTCCAATTGTTATGTCTGATGTTTTGTCCTTCTAATCCTTCTACTAACTAAACTATTCTTAATAATTACTCAGATTAATATTAGATCATACAATTCATTTATTTTCCCATAGTTACGAGTATAGTTATTTTATCACATTAAGTAGTCTGTACAATGTGGAACTAAATTATTTTCTTCATATATCATTTTTCCAGAAATATTTGTGTTGTGTCTCTTTTTATTTTTCTTAGTCATTCAAATAAACAATTATTAAATCCCTTGGTTGGTAAAAATATCTTATAAGCAAAATTGTATTTAGGTATTTATACAATATACGCAACTGAATATGAGCTACTTACGATTAATTACGATTATGTTATGAGTTAATATGATGCTTTCTTTTTTATCAAAATCACAAGTGATATATTGCCCCATTTTTCTAATGGCTCTAGTTAAGTAATAAATATAATTGCTTAGATAGAGTTAATACTCTGCGATTTTATCGTAGAATGATAATGAATTCTTTACATTAATTTTCTCCCTAATAACCATCATTAGTTGTTTTATTATTATCAAGAAAAAAGTCAAGAAAAAAGTACCTGCGTGACTCTTAACTTACTCTATATGTTACTAAGTAAAACGTTATAAAATACAGAGTTTGTATATTATTTGTTATTTTGAATTGTAGAATGTGGTTCGTTTGAGTGTAACACATGCAGGGGTAACCAATGTCCCGAAACTGCGGCGACTCAACCGATACTGCTGTCGCTTCAATATCTGTGAAGATACAGGGAAAATCTCTATTCCTTCAAATGTCGACTTTTCGGTATTTACATAAAAGCAATATAAAATTTCCACGGAAAGCGGAGGAGTCGAGATATGGTGTAACCGTCAAAAGCACGCAAAACCCGATATGGTTTTGCTGAAAGGGTCCATTTTCTGTCCGCATTTAGTTAAATGTGTTGTTGTTTCAAATCCCCTTGGAACAGGAAAGCCTACACCAAGTCCATTTGACCTTTCGGCATAAGAATGTCACAAACCTGGTCTGGATCTTCAGTCCTAGGAAAATGTCCCAGCAGTCCAGAAGATGAGTAAATGTAAAGATCTTGAAGGTGATTATGGTCTTCCACAGTAATTGAAATTTTTCCCCATGTGGTATTAATTTAGTTCGTTTTAATAATTATTTTATCGATTGTGGTTATATTTAGTGTAGCTTTTGGTTAGGAAATTTCTTTATGATAATATTCCTATTCTTGTTGATTGGACATAACTGCATTTGCGCTCATTTGTTTCGTTTTTAACATGACTGACTCTCCCTGTTGTGTTTTTTGTGCTTCTGGAGAAGTCATGGTCGCTGCTCATCTTAACGTGTGCTCTGCACTTAAGAGTTTGAACTGTATTGTAAAGAAATATTGGAAAGAGCTCGTTGCCTAATTATATGATGGTTAATGACCAGGCGTTTGATAAATAACATATTCCTATTCTTCGTGTCTTAAGTTATTTTTGCAATGCTAGTATAGCATTCCAAAATTTGTTAAAGAATGTCTGGGAAATGGCGAGCCTATCCAGAGGACAGAACTCGGGACCTTTGGATCCGAAGCCGAGTAACTTAACCACTACACCAAAATGATCATCATGGTGCGGAGGTTGTTACTGGCTTATATAGATGGTATCGCTACACACTCCCCTACCAGTGGGTTGGTGGATAGGTGAACGAACGATGTAGTTGTTTCTCAAGCGTGTTGCTGAGCAGTTGTTGTTATATTTGGGCTAAGTGAGTCTGGCGAATTTGCTCCAGCGTCACTAGTTGTGACGGCTTGAAGATTGTGTCAATATGCGACGGCTTTGGTTGCATTTGCGGTGGATAGATGGCGCCACGACAGTTCAGAAGGTTGCCTTTCTCTGAGTTCAGCCAGGTCACCAATGAAGTGGCGCGCCTATAGGGAGAACAGAACTCGGAACCTTCGGATCCAAAGCCAAGTAACTTAACCACTACACCAAAATGATCACCATGGTGCGGAGGTTGTTACTGGCTTGTATAGATGGTATCGCTACGTCTGGATACTTAAGCATTACGCTTAGATCTATCTTTTCTGTTTTACTTAACACTTTTTACAAGTTATCATTAAATATTCTGTAAAAAATAGCTGAGTGTTTTTTGTCTACTTTTAATTCTGTTATAAACTGCGTGGCATAGAAAATGTTACATCAAAAAGAGTGTTGAAAATTATGCAAATTTCAGGATTGGAACATCTCACTGTGTAATGCAAATGCTAAATGCACAACTCTACGGCACACGTTAAGCAGGATATAAGGGGAAAAGAGCGTTCTGAATGGGATAATATTCGTGCCGTATTACTGCAAGGGAAATTGTTGTGAATTATTTTTCTTGTCTCTGAAGACACGTTTAATAGCATATAATCCAATGTGTAATAGCCAATCCACATCCAACGGAGGCAGTACTACAATACAGACGATTTTACGAGGAGCATGGTGATTAGACTTGAGAAGAATAGATCCTGTGACCTTTGGATCCCTAAGCACATAGCATTCCACTGAACCAAAATGATCACTTCAGTCTGGAGGCTGTTAGTGGCTTGTATAGGACCCATCGCTACACATTCCCCCACTAATGAGTTAGTGGATAGGTGTCTGACGGATTTGGTTGCTCTTGCGGCGGGTAAATGGTGCCACGACAGCTGCGCGAAAGTTGCGTTTTTCTTAGTTCAACGTCAAGGTCACTAATGAGGAGGATAGATCCCACGACCTTTGAGTCTGTATGCATGTAACATACCACTGGACTAAAATGATCACATCGGTCTGGAGGCTGTTACTGGCTTATATAGGAACCAGCGCTACAGATTAAGGAAGACAGGTTGAGTCCGCTCAGTGCGAGATCCATCCGCTTTCTCAGTGATTCTGCAACTAAGAGTATCGTTTTGTATATTGTCATCTTTGGTGGTCCTGTAATCTTCTGAGCTGATTTTTTAAAACTGTGTACGAATATCACTTTAAAATAAACATCATTTATTGCTCGTTGCTGTCTTTCTCTCTCTTTTTGCCGAGTTACATCATCTGTTCCTCTTTCTTAATATTGCTTTTTCAATGTCATATAGTATACATATTTAAGAGTTCATTTTTTTTGTAGTGTACTTTTTAATTCAAAAAACCTCAAAATATTTGCAAATAAAAACATATTAGTATCAGTGTGATTTTCCATCATATCACAACTGAAATAAAGAAGGGAAAAGAAAACAGAAATATTGTTAAGTAACATGTGAGATTAAATGACATTTTTAGTAATTTCTCAAAATTTATATGTTTTTGAATTAAAATCTAGAGGCAATAATTAACCTTTCGATTAATTTTATTTTTATTTGAAATTTTTCACTTTATTTTTAAAAACAGTATTTTTTTGTTTTTTACTGTCATTAGACAAATTAATGCACCACTTGTTTGAATTTGGGTATTGTTATCTATTATAGTTTAAATTATTTTCATTAATCGGGGTCATTTTTAAATGTTGGATGTGTATGAACGAACTACTCTCTCTAACCATTGCAAATTTATTTACAACTTTTTTTCAGAATGATGAATGGCTAACATTTTAAAACGTAATACTCTTTCCCCTCTCTGTAAAATGTTTAATTTCAAAGGAATGTAATTTTCGAAAGAATTATGCTTGTATTTTCAAAATCCTTCCTTTTCAGTTAAAACATTTAATGACTGAATTTAAATAAAAGAAAATTGCATTTTATGTTTAATAATAAGAAAATTTGTCAAAGAAACTGAAACTCATATATTTTATATATTTTATAGAATATGTTGCTAAAATAAATTAAATATTTTGGCACAAATATTACTTTAAAGCAAAAAGCTATTATTTAATTCCTAAAATTTATCTATATATATATATATAAAAAAGTTGATTTTTTTTTTGTTTTTCAATTTTTACAATTAGTGCACTCTCTCCCAATATGTATATATATATAAACATATATTTATATTTATATTTTTTGTTCAAGTTTTCAATTGTTATATATAATAAAATACTTTTTATTCATCCGCTGAAGTTCAAATACATTTATTTAAACTTGTAGTGGATGACACGGTGGTAATACAGTTTTTCAAACATTAATTCATCAATTAAATTTTATGTTTTAATTTTAAATTTATTCTCCTTTATTTCTGATGAAGTTAGAACTAGCACCAACAGATAGGACAGTAAGTTTTATCTAATTTTTTTCTTGGCTTCAAATATGTTTTTTTAACTTTTAGTAGATAATACTAAATGATAATGCAGTTTTTTCAAATATTAATTCATTAATTAAATTTAATTAACTAAATAAAAAAAATTTGTGACCTAAGTAGAAATTGACTTGGAAGAATTTTTTTATATTAACTTGTTCTATTGTTTTAAGTTAATCCTTTTGAAATATCTGTTTGACATCTGTTTCAAACTACTCCTCTCTGCAGGTGATCAATTACTTATAACTATGTATCCCCAAAGCTTTTAACAGGTTAATGTTTTTAATAAACAAAGACATTGAAAAAAATTTTCTAAAAAAGAAAATGATTAAACACGATAAAAAAAGGGACAACAATTGCTAGTTTCAATTCACAAGAGATATGAATTCCATTTGTTAAAATGCTTTAATATTGTTTTCAATATATAAAGACATTTACAGTAAGCATATTTTTAGTCATATATTTTTCTTATAAAATAGGAACAAAATATATATTTTTTTTCAAATGTAAAATCTATTTTTTTAACTTTTTTTTATTCAAAACTTTTAAGTCAGTAATTCTTTGTTATGGTATGTAAGTTCGCCTCGAAATGGATTTTATGTACCAAAACTTTAAGAACTTCCAATAACCAATACTTTTCATAAAAAAAAAACCCTGAAGTTTATATTTCTTTGTCCATCCTCACTTTTTTATCCTCTTCTATGCCTCACATAGAACGGAAAACAAAGATTAGAAGTAAAGGATGGAAAAATAAAAAAAGAAATTTACTCTTTGAATATATTTTACCTTTCTTAAAGTCTTTGAAAGTAAAGAATATCAAAGGAAAAATGTTTCGATGCTTTGAATCGCATCCTTCAAGAAACTATTCGTTCTTTGGTAGAAAAAAAAAACTTCATCAAAGACTCATTTAATTGCTTTGAAGATAAAATTAAATTTCACTTGGGCACAAAAAATAATCACGTTATTCATTTGCATGCGTTATTTTATTTACAGTTAGATTACTTGTGATTTTTAACAAAATTCAGTTCTTTCTGTTTATTTTTGCTTTATACATAAAGTATACTGAACGAAATAGTTTGTTATTATATATTTTTTTACTACTAAGGAATGTAAAATAATGTGTTTTTAGAACGTCAAAAAGTAAATACTTTATGTTTTAGAATTCTATTTTAGTTT